>JBBMJZ010030511.1:0-10196 GCA_037833815.1 Zingiber zerumbet
TTTCTACCCTGCGGATGGTTAGTTTTTCTTGATTTAAATAATTTTTTAAAGCGTCTTACCATCATTACCATTTCCTCATCGTCGAGAGAAGATTCTGACTCATGTTCGTCTCTCGATGCTTTGAGGGCAATGCTATGTTTTGAGGGCATGTTCATCGATTCATGCACTTCAAACGTTGAAAATAATTCTTCTAAGGTAATTGTTTCTAAGTCCTTAGAGATATAGAAGACATTTACTAATGATGCACATTTTATATTCCTAGAAAATGCATTGAGTGCGTACCTTAGCGAATCTCGGTTATTTACCTTTTCTCCGAGATTCGAAAGTCTGGTGATGAGCTCCTTGATCCTCGAATGAAGGTGCGCAATCGTTTCATCTTCTTCAAACCCTAGGTCGGTGAGCTGGTTGTGAAATAAGTCCCATCTCGCAAGCTTGGCTTCAGACATCCCTTCATGTAGCTCAAGGAACTTCTCCCAAAGCTCCTTTACCAAGTTGTAGGTGCCGATCCGGTTGACTTCTTGTGGCGAAAGGATGCTTAGCAGATGGAACTCTGCTTTACCGTTTACCACGTAGTCGACCTGCTCTTTTTTCGTCCAGTGGTAATTTTCTTTGTCTTCCGATGCTATAAACCGAACTCCATTATCAAAAGTAGATCGAAATCAGTTTTAAAAAATACCTGTATTCGTTTTTTCCAGCTAGCGAACTATCTCTCGAACTTTAGTGGGTAGATGCTACTCGACCATTTCTTATGCTTCGTTCGGCGGTTAGTCCTCCTGAAGCTTCCTAGCTCTGATATCACTTGATGGGTTCGGGTCTTCTGCTTCGGCTTCGCTTGCTTGGGTGATCTCGGTCATCTGGAATAAGGCTCACCCGGACCCAACTTCCGGCCTTCTTGAGCAACCTTCTGCTCCGACTTCTCGTCCCTCGGAACGTCGTGCGCCTCCTTCTCGTCCACCCACCTACTCTTCCATAGCACCTCGTCCCTCAGATGTACCGAGCATGTTGGCTCTCTCCCGCACCGTTCTTCTCACTAGCTGTGTCTTTTACTCGACTTCATGTGCTCCTAAGCTCATGCACACTTAGACACAAGGTTAAAACACCACAGGACCTAACTTAACTTATTTGATCACATCAAAATAACCTTGAGATTCCAACATGATCTACTAAGACTTTTCCTGCAATACTAAATTAGCACTACAGCAAGAATAGTATGCAAAATAATGTTGGTAAAACTATACTTAGGCTTATCAAAATTTGTTGATCCGGAAACCTTTCGGTCAACCTTGCTTAGAGTTCATTCCTCCAAGACTTTTCATTATCTAGGGTTACCTCCTCTAAGATTTTCCACTTCCTATTTTCACTCATTAGGACTTTTCATTGCCATCTTCGCTCACCAGAAATTTTCACTGTTTAATTTCACTCATCAGAACTTTCGCCACCTAGCTTCACTCAATAGAACCTCGCTTCATTCACTAGAACCTATCTTCACTCACTAGGACTTTTCACTTTGTTTGTAGTTCACTCCTCCAAGACTTCTCATTACCTTACAATTATTCGGTAAAATACTCTAGGTCAACCATGACCAAGCTCCATTAAACATATTGTCAGACAAACATCAAAACACTAGAGATCGGTTGCACCAACAATAATTGTCTAATCAAAGTAATCCACTCATTCTATTTACCCAATGTTTTATCTTAAGGTAATGGTGCAGTAGCAGGACACCTTCTCAGTTTTCTAGATATTTAAGGATTGAGTCTTAGTTTTGACGAATTAATTGATGAGTTTCCCTTAATAGATGATTAATCTAAAAACATTGGACTGATGAACTACCTACTGCCAACAATTCCTATTTACCTTTAATGATTGATGAAAATCTTCTATGGAACATAGCCTATCATTCCCATATTAATCAATATAAACTAAATACATATTGCCAACTTATAAAAATAATAATAATCCACTCATCCTATTAACCTTCAAAAAATAATAGTCCATTTATAATATTATATATTGTCTGAGAGCTGAGATCTTTTTTTTATTTATTTAACGTAAAATTTTGTTAAAAATAATATGTTTTTATTAATTTTGATTCATTTTCAAAATCCAAAGTAGGGTGGAATAGGATTTCCTTCCCTCCCAATTTGTCACGATAAGCTCTTCTTCCCTCCGATTCGTGGATCAGAGGACAAGTAGTTTCTCATCCAACCAATTAACCTCTAAATTTTTCATGTCAAAAAAATATCATTATCATTACAGTGTAGCACCGTAATTGACAATTGAATCATGGGCATTTGGGTAAATTGCTGAACACCTTGTTGTACCATGCCAAGGGAGTTTCATTTTTATATTTAAAACTTTTTATACTCATAATTTACAATTACCCTCGAAAACACTTTTTTTTAATTCCTTAGTCATTAATAAATTATGTTCCATATATCCATTTAATACTAGCAATTATAATTTTCATATAATTGTGAGCAGAGGCATAATATATACTATAATGTTTAATGCTATTATCTTTAAACTAATGCATTTCCTTATTTATAAAAAAAACAAAATAAACGAAGACATTTCCTTATTTACAAATAAAATAAAAATAAACATTATAACATTTTTCACTCTACGTTACGTTGTTTTTTCTTTTATATAAAAAAGGAGAAAGATTACACCTGATCATCATTCATAACTCTCGATGGATGGCACGAACCAGAGGGGCGGGGCCTGTGAAATCGGAGAAGATATAAAAGATGAAAGATATGAAGAAATAAATTATTACTTTATTTAATTTGTCAAAAGCAAATACTATTTATAGCGACTATATATTGCCAACAAAATTATAGCGACTATATATTGCCAACAAAAATCATTTCTAATTAACAGAAATATAATTAATATTTTTTTTAACTAATTACTTATTATAATAATTTATTCTAACAACGATTTACCCTAGTAATTAGAACTTAAATTGATAGAGTTTCCTTAAATAATTCCGGCAAAACATTTTAGTAATTTCTGCTGCATTTTTTGGAAAATAATCTTAGAAAAATTCGATTTGCTCAGCGTTTCATAAAATCTTAAAACATTTTGTAATTTTTTTAGATTGCCCAATAGAATTTTAGAAAATTATATATTCGTTACCATACTTCTGAATTGCATTCTTCTGAATCGGTTACAATAATTTCTAATATTTTAAAGAAAAAAATCAAAAAAAAAAATCCCGTAATAGTAAAGTTATCACCTTTTATATATGTCAGTACAGGTTAATTCCATTTAAGTGCCATTCAACCAGACAAACTAATTTCCGACTAAGAACAAGAACTCAGCTCTTCAAACAATATCAGAGTAATTGTAGATTGTCAATTTGTAAGAGTATCTCTTGTTCTCATAATGCAATAGTCAATTGAGACTTTCTGTTACACCCAACACATGATCTTTGGGAATTGATCTGAATTTCTTGAAATACAAAGTTGAAATAATTTGAGATAACCCAAACTTTTGTATAAATTCACCCAAGATGAAATAAATAAACCATTTTGATAGATGAGCATTGAGAGTTGATCTGAATTAGAATTCAATATGTTCAATACTTAAACAACACTTACTAATCTAACAATTTCAATATATCTGTAAATAAATAAACTTAACTAAGGAAAATTAAAAAGTGAAGAAAAAAAGAAAGTCTATAGTCACCTCCCTTGTGTAGGAAAGCTTCATGAGGTCTGACTTCTGCTGGTATTGATTATCATACACTTTTCATCATCTGGTGCAACATAAACCTTTTGGTGAAATAATGGATCGAGACGAAGAGATGAGACGCTACTCATCCACATTTTAGCATCATATAGTTCATTTGATGCCTGAACTATCTCATCAATCATGAAGGCCAACCCTGTAATCCAGTAAAAACACTAAGGGCTGACATGATTTTCCAATCCTAGCATGCATTGATACATTGATATTGATTAAAAGATTATTTTGTCAAGTGTACTTGGGAGTTTTTGTGTTCCATGAGGCATCTGAGTAGTGAGGTACATTTAGAGGTCTAACAACTTGGCAATAAAAAAAAACACACGAGGACTCAAATTACAAATTCTGCGGAGTTCTTTGTTAATGGAATGTGGACTATATTTATTGAACAATTAGGATTAAACATTCCCATTCAAAATGGTTAAGCCAATGGCACGTCTGGCCTTCTGTGCAATTCCCATCAAATGACTGTGTTTGCATATATTAGCACTTGGAGAGTATGCACAAAGGCTGTTGTTCAACAACAAAATAGTGTGACAATATTGTCTGCATTAATAGTTCAAAACGAAGATCTTCAGTAGATCCTTGTTAGTGCACTAGTGTCTTTCCGGCACCAACACCTGGAGCTGATCTGAGTGTTACTAACTACCGTGGGCAACAGCGAAAATTCGACATTCAGTTGAACTTGGCTTCCATACAAAATTTAAATACATGATTAGAAAAGTGTTCGTCTAGGAGTCCACGTGGTGGCATGTAAAACTTCAATGAGAAAAGCAATACCTTGATGGGTTGTTTTGCAGAATTCATAAAAATGCAGAACAAGGAAAATTGCATTTCAACAATTTGAATCAATGAAAGTAGTATCCCAGCATCATATCTTAATGAACCGATCCATTCAAATGTAAGGAGGTAATGACTTAGAATAGATGTTGCATATTTGAGGGGTTTAAATTAATTACGCAAATGATGTGCCATATGAACCAGAAATCTCTTTTACCTTCATGGGGAATTCCATTGGCACAGTGCATTTTGACAAAATCAATAACCTCAATAGGGGAAACTCCTGCAAGCTTCAATTTTTCTACTGCCTTCATGAGAGATTCTTCCCAAATGGGAATGCCTAATTTGAATTCCACCATAGACCGCTCATAGAGTATAGTTCCCCATAGTATGTTTACCTGAGACTTTACATTGGTGGCCAGTTTGGTTGCATCACTGATTGAGAGCTCTTTGAAATTACCATCCAGTACCATCTTCTCTGAGAGGACCTTTTCCCCTCTAGGTTTAGTCAGTTTATTGGGCCACTGGTTTTCTGGATTCTCCTCCCACATCTTTAACCCCTGTCCAACATTATCCTCGGCATTTTTTAATAACTCAAAGAGTTTTGCTGAAGGCCACACAGCAAAATCTACCTTGCTCCCAAGAGCATGATACCATGTAAGTCTTGCTAGCTCAAACTGTTGTTGACCAAGGGCGATATGTCCTTCATAGAAGTCAGATCTAATTTTCAAGGCTTCTTCATATTTATTACCTGCCTTGATATATTCAATCTGAGCCCAGTTGTAGGCATCTTTTACCTTTTCAAGAACTAATCCATTGGATGAATCTTTTGCCAAGAACAACTTCTTCCTAGCACGAGCTAGAAGAACATTTCCCCAATTAAATAAAGCAAGTGCTGCCATTTGCTGAAAATTACTTTCAGCAAGATTAAATATTTCCTGGGCTTCTTCGCTTGTGACTGTATCTTCTATTGCCCCAGAATAGAGCTCCATACCAAGTTCATGAAGATCTGGAGATGAATGAGAACTGAAACCCAGGTGCTTCTTAAAAAGGTGGGCATATTGCACAACCCATTCATCAATGTATGTCGTTGAAATCTTTTCCTTGTCATTCCCCATGCTCAATAATTCTTCATTGTGATTGCCTATTCTTTCCTGCCCTCTCAAAGAAGTTTCCGTATCCTCAAGGGATGGTTCGTGCTCAGGAGTAACTTCACTAAGATATAATCTGACAGAACCTTGTGGATCTGCAGACTCTTCCGCCCACCCTAGTTCCTTAGCTGCGGTGATGGTCACCAAATCCCCCTCTTTGTCTCTATACTTGATAAGGAAGGTTTTCAAGCTTGGAAATTTCTTGTGAACAATTTCCCTCAAATATGATATGCTGCAATTAGCTGGTATTTGGGCCCATCTGATATCCTCTGCAAGGACTAACTTCACTACTTTTATAGGTTCTTCCTTAACTTCAATGTGCTTCTCCTCTGTCAGAACCACATTCTCCTCCACTTTGTGGCTCCTTTTCTTCTTCTTTTTCTTCTTCTTCTTGGTGCTCTCTTTCACTACTCCAATATCTGGGATTTTTAAAACAGCACTGTCATCCACCATGACATGGTTCTTCTCCATCGCTTTACTTACCCTCTCAGATATCTCTAAGGCTGTTAAATTGTAAGGCTCTGATTCCAAAACAAGAGTGACATCTTCGCAAGCCAAATCAAATCTATTCAAGGCTTCATAACATCTAGCCCTTTTCAATAGAGCTTTAGTGTACCTGGGTGATGCCTTAAGAGCTAGATTACATTCATCTATTGCTCGGTCGTAGTCAGGGCCCATCTGCATGTGACAAGCAGCAATGTTGCTGTGCAGGCATGCAGTATCGACGTGATTCGTAGGGAGAAGCCTTACAGCATTTTCATATTTGAGCAGAGATCCTTTGTAGTCCCTTTTCTGGAACAATTTGTTCCCATCCTCTATCATATCGCGTGCCATTCCCAAATAGTTTGCTGTATCCTCCTCTAATACTCCCAGATTATGCTCGTTGGATTTGCTATTTCTTGAGTTTGCATCATCGACACCGTTAAACTGAGCTCCAGAATTCTTCTTTTTGCCAGTAGACTTACCCATTCGCGGTTATTAACTTTATTTCTTTTCTTCACTTCCTTTTCTCTTCAAAAGGGGGAGGAACAGAATCTTTTCTTGGCTTACTACTAAAACAAAATGCTAGCTTGTTTCAAGATTCAAACTTGCTCTTTACTACGTTCAAATAATTAAACAAAAAGTGAGAATTGACGAAGACAATGAGTTCGTGAAACCCTAATCCTGCGTCAAAGGACTAGCCTCTCCTACTTTACTAGCTCCATTGGCACAACCTCCGCAGATCTGAAGCTAATATAGCATCCTAAATTAGCAGATGAGTCATTTCCGACCGCCTAAAAACAATCAAAAACCTAGCTTCCGCCACAAAATAACAAACCACTCGCGCAAAGGGTCAAAGCAGCGAGAAAACTTATCTGCTCGACGTCTCTGCGTGCCTTGCTTCTCGAAAAAGATTGAATCTTTTCTTCGGCGTGATCGTCACCTCCAAAATCGATGCCAACGAGAAATCTACAGAGAAAGCTTCTCGGCGAGGATTTTGCCAACCGCTGCTCTTCGATTCCTCCGCCAGCTTGTGACGACGAAGAATAGACGAACGAAAGTCATGAACGACCACTACTTTTAATAAAAAAAAATTCATTTGGCACCCCTTGAAAAATTTGCCTACTTTTATTTTTTAAAATCTTTAAATTATCAAAATACTATCATATTTCTAAAATTCTTGTTATTTTATCTCCATATTAATATTAAGAATAAAATCATAAGGACATCCACAATGCTACAATGTTATAACATCCATCATCTCATTAAAAAGAATATAGTCCACTGTTACATACTCATTGTAACATCCTTCTTTCACTCACATCCCTTCTAATATTAACACTCATTATTTATGGTCTCATAATCCACTCAACCATCTTAAAATTATATCATATTAAATAAATATATTTTAAAATATTTAAATTATTATTATTATTTTAAATAATAATATTACTTTTGAAAATATAATTTTATTATTTTCAAAAATAATATTAATTTTTAAATATATTTATTAAAATAAAATAGATGGGTGTGAGGAAACGAAATTACAATGTTAGGAGAATGAAATTACAACTGAGCGCATAAATTATAAAGCTGGAAAAACGAAATTACAACTGAGCGGCTAAATTTACAAAGCTGGGAAAATAAAATTTATTTTAAATTACCATGTAATTATGAAATTAAAATGTAACAATCACTTAAATAAATCATACAATTATGAAATTAAAAATAATATATGAAATACTAATTCACGGATTGTTGTTGTATTGCCCCCAGATATGCTCAACTAAGTCGGCGCGAAGTTGGTGATGAACTTGAGTGTCACGTAGCTCAAAATTTGTTCGAATGAAATCCTCGATTTGAGCCATAGATAGGTTGTGTGGGTTCATCACCTTCATCATTGTATCAATTTGTCACGTGGCCTGCCTCATCCTCAACAATCATATTATGCAAAATAATGCATGCTAACATGATTTGTTTTAACTTTTTCATATATCAATAACGAGTTGGACCTTTGACAATTGCCCATCGAGATTGGAGCACTCCAAATGCCCATTCAACATCTTTTCTTGCAGACTTCTGTCTTTCCTTAAACAACTTCCTCTTGGGATCCTCCGGGCAAGGAAAAGCCTTAACAAAAGTAGCTCACTCGGGATATATTCCATCTGTTAGATAATAGCCCTTCGTATATGCAGTGTCGTTCACCGTGAAATTAATCTTCGGCATATTTCCTTGCAAGACATTGTTGAATATGGGAGATTCATATAACACATTAATATCGTTACGTGAACCGGCGACCCCAAAAAATGCATGTCATATCCACAAGTCATGAGATGCAATCAATTCAAGTACGATTATTGGTGACCCATGCCCCCTTGTAAATTGACCTTTCCAAGCAACTAGACAATTTTTTCATTTCCAGTGCATAAAATCAAGGATGCCTAACATGTCAGGGAAGTCATGCCTCTCATCATGCATTTGAAGAAGACGTTGAACATCATCAGCATTTGGCCTTTTCAAGTACCTATCACCAAATATTTCAACCACATATTCGTAGAACTTGAAAAGACATCTGATAGCAGTTGATTCACCCATATGTAGGTATTCATCAAGATGATCGGCGGGAACTCCGTAAGCCAGTTGACGAATCGTAGCGGTGCATTTTTGTAGTGGTGACAACCCTTTTCTTCGCACAGCATCGTCCCTTTGTTGAAAAAATGTTAAATGATTCTTTAATGCATTCACTATGCGGAGGAATAACTCTCTTCACATTCGAAATCGTCTTCGAAATATTTCATCTTGATACACCGGGGTTATAGAGAAATAATCATTGACGAGCTTCTCATGCCCGACTTCACAATTTCTTTGGACGAACCTTTTTCTGCGTGTGTCCCTCCTCTGATATGCTTCCATAAGTTGTTGGTATTGTTGAAGAACCAATAACATCGGTTCTTTACCTGGATCATAAGCTTGCTCATCGATTTCAACATGGACTTCGTCTTCGCTTGTCGAGATGGAACTTGAGCTAGAGCTGGTCGTAGAATGAGACATTTTTGGTGGAAACACGTTTTAGTATATTGTTTTTCTCATGCAACGGCTAGTTTGCAACAGTTAATTTGCAACGGTTTGTTTGCGACGGCTAGTTTGCAACGGTTAGTTTGTAACGCCTAGTTTGCAACGGCTAATTTCCAACTGCTAGTTGCACCAGCTAGTTTCCAAGGCTAGTTCATAACAACTATTTTGTTAAATTATAATAATTAAAAATCACATTAATCGAAATAAAAAATACAATAATTAAAAATTACAATCACTATAAAATATAATAATACTAGAAAATGAACGTTAAGTAAACAATTTAGATATTTCATCTCGACCAATATCCTGACATAGGCATTCATGTATGATAAGTTGCTCCTTTGTCATATGCAAGGTGTCTTTGTTCAATATTTTGTACTCTTTCAACTTTAAGCGATAATTCTTAGCTTCAGATTTTGATAAGGCAACTTTTGCTTTAATCTCCTCTACTTCGAGTTGTTTTTATTTCAAATCGACTTCGGACTTCTTCATGCTTGTGTACTCAGTGAACTTTGTGATAATATTGTCGTAGTTTACTGTCAAATCCTCCATGGTCAATTTTACATTGTCTTTTCCCTTTCTTTTTGCTGCCTTTTGTCCCATTGGATGAGTATCTTCATCATCCAGGTGTATACTCACATCTTGGTTGGATGAGGTGTTGGTTGCTTCCGACTCTGAGGTCCTCGTCTTCTTTGTGGCCACAGAATGATCAGCAGACTGTGGAGTAAACATTAGACGGTCTTTGACAATTCTCCACACATGTTCGAAATTGAATGTAACGCCATTATTTTCGGATCGATATTTTTCGTACTCAAAACTCAATATATCTTCGTCACTGTGACCACTTCGATATGAACTGTAAACACTATTGTAATTTGCGTTGAATCAATATACCTTCTTTTGGATTGTATTATGTCAATGTGACCGTTTAACATTTGCACTTCTGGTTTTTGAACCTAG
>JBBMJZ010030532.1:0-10196 GCA_037833815.1 Zingiber zerumbet
GAGAGACACGTTTAAGATGGTACGGACATGTACTTAGACGACCAATAAATGCTCCAGTTAGACGATGTGAAACTATGATAAACATGCATATCAAACGAGAAAGAGGAAGACCAAAAAAGATCACTTGGTTAGAAACAATAAAATAAGATAAAATTTATTTAAATATAGATGATGATATAATAGGAGATAGAGCTCAATGACATAAAAGGATTCATACAGCCGACCCTACCTAGTGGGAAAAGTCTTAGTTGTTGTTGTTGTTGTTGTAGAGATGATTATATTCGGGATCGTAAAATTGAAAGATCATCTTCACCACCGACTAACTTGTTTACCCTATGTAATTCCTTAGTATAAAGGTTGTTTGCTCAAGGAAGGTATCAAGTTTGTACCTAATATGCTTGATGAGGCTCACATGCAAGGGGCTAAACCTGTAGAAACTCTTATGGATCCTAGTGTTAGATGAGTACTAGAAAAAGGAGAGCAACTAGATGACCTTAGGAAATATAAGAGGTGGGTAGGAAACTAAACTATCTTGCAAAACTATCTTCTTTGTTGTTAGCATGATCAGTTAGATTTTGGAGAATCTATGTCATCATCATTGGTAATAGCGAAAAATTATATATTAGCTAAAAAGTGCTCTAGGGAAACGTATTGTATTTTGTGATCAAGGTCATTTTCATATTGTAGATTATATGGTCCTATGATGTAGATTGGTAGGTTTGACAAATAGACAATCCACACTCAAACTACTGTGTTCACTTGAAACCTAACCTTATTTACTGGAAGAGCAAGAAATTAGTCGTAATTGCAAGGTCAAATGTAGAGGTAACGTTAAGCCATAACCTAAGCTACATGTGAGTTCATTTGGATTAAGCATCAAGTGATTGAGCTAGGATGCACCTTTACCGTTTAATTTTGAATCCTATGTTTGATGAGAGAAAATAAATACAAAGATTAATTGTCACTTCATCTGAGAAATAATATAATACAACGAAATCGTTACTTATTTTATTACTTCCAATAATCAATTAGCAAATTTGCTCACTAAATTGTTAGGAGTTATATTTGTAAGCTCAAGTATACAATATATTCGAACAATCTTGAGGAAGAGTGTTATAGGCTTATGGATTCATGTGTAAATACTTGATGAGTAAGGATTTATTTGGAATATTCTTTATTCACCATATATATATATATATATATATATACACACACACGAATATGATATGCTGTGCGATGCTACAGTGCGCGACTGTACGCATCGCCCAGCATATCAGTTTTTAAATTTTATTTTTTTTTGAGTTTTGAATTAAAAAACAATTAAAATATTTTTTAAAAAAATTTTATTTCTAGGGTTCAAGCTTCCCAATTGGGTTATAATTTTTAAGCTATTTTTTTTTTAAAGATTTTACCTCTAGGGTTATAGTGTTTAGTTAAAAGAAAAATTAAAAATAAAACAAATTTAAGTATTTACGGAGTATTGTAATGTGTTTAGGGGATATATTAATATATTAGGGATTTATATAAGGAAATGTTGATTTTTTTTAACTCAAAATCTAAAAAAATAATAGATATTGTTTTTTTTTAATTTTTTTTATTTTGAATTAAAAAATTAATTAAAATATTTTTTTAAGATTTTATTTCTAGGGTTCAAGCTTCCCAATTGGGTTATAATTTTTAAACTATTTTTTTTTTTAAAGATTTTACCTCTGAGGTTAAGACTTCCCAATTGAGTTATAGTGTTTAGTTAAAAGAAAAATTAAAAATGAAATAAATTTAAGTATTTACGGAGTATTGTACTGTATTTAGGGGATTTATCTATGTATTAGGATTTATATAAGGAAATGTTAAATTTTTTAAATTCAAAATCTTAAAAAAATAATTAAAAAAAAAGAGAAAGAGAGAGAGAGGGTGAAGAGCATGTGTGTGGTGGTGGTGACCAGGGGAGGAGGGGTTGAAAAGACAAATAGGACTATGCTTACTAGAATACAAAGAAAAACATACCTGCAGGTGTAAAACATCAGCCAGTGGTCTTTTCCTTATGTGTGGAATGGTCAGTAGCTGGGAAGGAGTTTGTCCAAAATATGCAATCTGGTCTTGTGTAGCACGTCTTTGTACCTATATGTAGTTTACAAAACACACATTAATCAATTGTCACATTTCGTTATAAAAGAAAAATTTAATCGCATGAATACTTACTGGATCTTCAATTTTGTCAACATTAACAGTCCCTTCATAAGTAATATAGAAGAAAACATTATTTGCTTCTATAGCTTCTTTACCACGCTGCTTGTATCTGAAATAATGCTTGATCAGTATACAATATGCACTTACCACAAATGCTCTCGTACTCTTGTTATAACCCAAATTAATATCTAGAGCTTGGACTCTATTAAGCTCTCTTACTTTTTCTTCTTGGGGCTTTCTTATGGAGGATTTCTTCAATTAATTGTGTCATGGTCCGTTGTTGGAACTAGTTGGATCCCTGATTAAAATCTCACGTTTAAATGTTCTCTCTTAATCTTTCTCATAAGTGACCTTTTCAGTGGAGAATATCTTTCAACTAAGTTTGTTTATTTAATTTACATCTCTTATACCTATTTTCAATATTTCATGAATAAATCATACATAATTTGCTCAATGTCCTCAAAAAATGCTGGTACAACAACAATCTAAGACCATGCTTAGAAGCATGCATGACAGTTGGAGAAAATTACAAATATCAATCACGGTGGCAAAGCCTCATGCCTGAAGCAACACCATGCCAATCTGCCTACAAATATCTTGATGAAGCAGTACAGCCAAGTTGCGAAAACAAAAATGTATTGAGCAAAAGCATAATTTAAAACAAAGAAAGTTGTCATGCACTAAAAATTTAAACAAAAATTTGATAAACAATAATCCAACCAACTTGTCTATGATGGATTTTAGTGATGAAGATGGTGTCATACACAGCCCTCTAATTTTATAGCCGTGAGTGAACCAAAAGATAGATACAATTTTGGGTTCCAGAGGTGCCTGGCCAAGGAAACTGTAGTCATGATGCAGCTTAACCAGTCCTGAAAGGACCCATGCTAATTCACTTTGATTGGGCCCAACATACCTTGTTGATTAAGGCTAAGTTTCCTAAAATGGGAAGATAGAAGAAGGGGAGAGGAGAAAAAGTGACAAGAATTTATGAGTGATTCATGCTACCCGATGCAATTTTACGCCTTTTTACCTTGCTCTCCGCTACTTGAGATATCATGGTATTTGGTGCATTATATTACTCTTGCACGTTTTTTATCGTTATCTTTATGCTTTGACCTTTGATATCCTCATGGTTTAAAGTGCCGTGCCGAGACGGTCGAAACGGGCGAAATGTCTCGTTCCGCCCTACGACCGGCACCGGCACGACCCCGACACCAAACCCATAACCGCTGCGACGTGTTGTGCGACCCCGTGGCCGCAGCGGAGGGGTCACATAACCCCTTCGTTGCCACCACGGAGGCATTGCGCGACCTTGCGGCCGCTGCAGAGGGGTCACACGACCATTGCGGTAGCGCCATAGGAGTCACGGGATCCCCGCGGCCATGGTTGAGGGGTCGCGTAACTCCGCGGCAGCACCAAGGTCGGGCGAGCTCGCGAGTGGGGTCGAGTTTCAGAATTTTTTAAATTAAACTTAAATTAATTATTTCAATCAACTCCTAACTATGATGGAGATAATCTAAAGAGATCTTATTAAACCCTAATAAAATTATCTAATTAATTTTATATTTCATTTATTTTAATTTAAAAATTATAATAATAATTTATTTATTTATTTATCTATTTTCATATCTTTTTCTTTTTTAAAAGATTATTTTTGATATTGCTTATTTTTTAAATATTTATGTTAAATATTTTATTTTGTAATTAATATATTTTATATTTAAAAAATATCGAAACTATATCGGCACGGCACGATATGATACCGAAATCGTATCGTTCCAGTCCAGGACCGAAATCTCAACACGGATCGAAATTTTAAACCTTGGATATCCTATTAAAATCTTTCTTAATAGCTTTTTGAATAATGCCTTTTACTTTCCTTTAGGTCAACCCGAGGCAAATGAGATGAATGGTAAATGTGTTAAAATAAGTCAATGGGCATACATTTCGTGTTGCTCCCAGACAATATTGCTAGTGGAGTAGGATGATATTTTTAATGTTACATCTTTGTGTTGATGAATGACATCTTGTTATAGACATCGTTAGAGTGTGTTTGGTTCGAGTTATCACATATAACCTTGGTTATGTGATTACTAGATAATCACATAACCAAGGTTATGGGGAATGAAACATAACCAGAGGATGTTTGGTTCAATTTAGTAATGTAATAAAATCTTATTTATTTGGAGGTTTTAGTACATAACAATAGTGTGATATTTTACCGTATTATGCTTTGTTTAATAATGATAATATTATAATTAATAGTGATATATATAAATAAATAAAATTGGATTTTTTTTTATTATTTTAGAATTTTTTAGATAACTTGATTTGGCTTTAGATTATGTCAATTTAATTTACTCCAAATATAGCTAGGAGTTGATTAATTTAATTAAATAAAGTTTTAATTAAACAAAAAATTTTTAAAAAAAACATCTGTCATCTTCCTTCGCACCACTGCCACTGCGCACTTGCCGCCGATCACCCGTTGCTATCACCTCCAACCATTGTGTTGCCCTTGCTGCCCACCGCCCACCCACCACTGAAGCCCACCGTCACCTGTTGTTGCCACCTCCGCCACGCATTACTGCTGTTGCCACCTCCAACAGCCACAAGAAGCACCTCGGCCGCCACAGGAAGCTCCTTCGGCCACCATAGGAAGCTTAGTGGCAATCTGCACTGGTTAAGGAATGCTATGCTGCTTCCGCTGCCAGCTGCCACCACCGCATCACCCCGTTGTCGATCCAGCACTGCCTGCCACCCACTACTGCCACTCTCTGTTGCCACCTCCAGCCACCGCTCCTCCGCTTGTCGGCGATCTACTTGCTGCTACCTCCACACCATCTTTATGCCAATTCGGCACTGCCCTCCTTTGAAGGGTAATTTCGGAAAAAAACTTACTAAACCTTCGGAATCGAGAAAAACCTTAGGTGACCCATGGTTTTCTTATTCCAGGTTCGATGCTGATATTGATGACGCTTGCTGACGTTTCGGAATCGAAAAAAACTTCGGAATCCAGAAAAACCTCGAACCAAACACGATTATCCTGGATTACTATAACGGATAACTAACCCTGAACCAAACACTCCCTTACAATTTTTGACTGTGGGGCATCTCCGCACGCTATATTGGATGAGACACTATTCCTTATTTGGGATGGGAACGACAAAATTAAATCATTTAGCTGAAAGTAATTTAGATCCAACTCACTTACCACAAGACCAAACAACCATTTGTTTGTATGATCTTTTTCGAGATACATGTTGTGTGCTTACTATTATGCTTATGTAATAATCATTTTTGCTCACCGATGATGTTGATTAGGATAAATTGTAATCATTGCCTAACCTCTCTGAAACTTTGATCTACTAGCTGACACAAGGATTTGTCAATAGAATTATGTGCTACCAAAAAGAGCACACTTAGGCATGACTATATAATTTGCAGTCAGTCACAATTCAGTTCATATAAAAGTTTGTGTCACTAGAAAGTAGTATTAATAATCTTGCAACTTAGAGCATTCACAATAGGAAGGGATATTTCTCTCAAATATTTGTGGTCTCCACTTCCACATTACTCTTCAAATATCCCACTCTTCAAATATCTCAAATCCCATAATCAAATATTTCACGAACCCAATATTTATGGGTCCCACCCATTAAATATCTCACTCCCAAATATCTCATTCCCCATTAACTTTTCTAAACTTTGATTAAATTTTTAAAAAAATAAAAAAGTAATGACTACCCACCTTTTGGTGGGCCACTACATGCAATCAAAAAGAAATCACCGGGCACAAACTTGTGGCCGGTGATTTCTAATACCTCTCAAATATCCCCGTCCAATGGGGGTATTTGAGAGGGAGGGATATTTGGAGAAATATCCACTCCAAATATCCTTCATTGTGGATGTTCTTATCAAAGGTTACCTAGAAAAAAAATTTTTAGTATAGATAAAGAAAAACATCATAATGTCATAATATTTATTTCTTGGTGTCTATTGATTTGAATTTTGCCACTTTAGTATTTATACATTTATTGGAGGCAGCTTAGTATAAAAGGAAAAAAAAAATTACACCTAATCATTGAAAATTCCAAGTGTTAACTCAAAGTGTTTGTTAGTGCAGTTGTACACTTAGTGGCTGGGTTTGTTTAAGTTATGTTTACTTGTGTATCTAATGTGTGCATTAAGTTGTGTAGAGGCTTGCTAGGACATTTACGAAGCTCATGGAGCTTGTGACTCGATGAGATGAGTTTGGGTTGCGGCCAAGTTGGGATGCTTAGAGGTCCATTAGAATTTGAAAAGGATACATAACAAGGATAACAGGATGAGAAGCATTGAGTGGTATTGGAGAAGTTCGTGGAGCTTAACTTGGTGTAGCGTAGTTGGTTTGCTCGATGGAGAGATCAAAGAATAATGGTATAAGAAATCCGAGGGTCCCACGATGAGAATCATTGAGGTGGCAATGTTGATGACAGCTGAAAGAAG
This sequence comes from Zingiber zerumbet, assembly GCA_037833815.1. Classification (NCBI taxonomy): domain Eukaryota; kingdom Viridiplantae; phylum Streptophyta; class Magnoliopsida; order Zingiberales; family Zingiberaceae; genus Zingiber; species Zingiber zerumbet. The sequence continues at coordinate 6,679 of JBBMJZ010030532.1, forward strand.
ACGAATTAGATATGTAAAAAAGTGAAAGAAGACATGTGGAATGTGGTAAGGGCTAGATGTAGCCGAAACACCTAAAACCTTATCTAGGATGACTTTGGTGGCAAAAGTCAAGCTGCAAAAGATAAACTCTTAACTGAGTTGTGAGATTAGAGCAATCTATATTTTAGATTTAGGGTAGTTCTTGACTTAATTGAGAACTCGACCAAGGTTAAAATTTTGAGTTGTGCTAGGAGTTTTGGTTTATGACTGGAATGATACAATTTCAATATCATATCATGTTGCTATGGTTTTGGTACATTTTAGATATAAAATATATTAATTAAAAAATATTTTTATTAATATTTAATTTCATATATGTTTACTATTGAACTAGATTAGATATTATTTCAAAAAATATTTGATGCATATTAAGTAAAAGTCGATCTAGAGTTAACTGAAGTCCAAGTATACATGGCCAGATCAAGTAAGTTCAAACTAGATTTAATTTGAATTTATTTTGATCAGTTTAAAATTAAACTAAATTTATATATATAATAATTTAATTTATTATTAGTAGTATATTTTATAAGGAAAGAAATTTTAAAGGCAGTCTTATGCACGAAGCTCCTACTAATGCGGGATAGAAGGGTCGATCCTCATTGGGTATATTATATGAAGTCATACTTTGCATTGCAAAAGGCTATTTTCGCGACTCAAATATGTGACGACGACAACTTTACGTTCCACTAAAGCTCACTTTCATGAGAAATTATATATATATATATATATATATAGCGACCTCTATGATCAGTTGCGAGGTTACGATGCCTCCATGACCTGACAGAGGTCGCGGTGCACTCTGTTAGGCGTGACGCCCTTTGTGACCTCGCAGTCTGATCTCGATGTCATGCAAGTCGGAATGACAAATTTCACCCGTGCTGAATAGCACGACTCAATATTTTATACTATTGAGTCAACCATTATATTGGTTAAAGTTGACAATCCATTAGACTATATCGTGTTCCCAATCAACTTAGTGTGTTGAGTTGTTGGATGGCTCATGAACAAAATATTTTTCTCGTTTGGAGTTTAGTCAATTAGTAAGTCGATTAGATGAGTAGAGTTAACTAAAAAGCAGACCTTTGACTAGGCGAACGAAAGCTATACATGTCAAATTGCGCATGCGCTATAGACGGGAAGTCAACTTAAGTTAACATTAGTTGACTCAAGTAGTCATTCAATTAGCGTTAAGGCAAGTCAACTTAGAGATCTATTGGTAGATTGAAGACGTGACCACAAAAAATGTCATCTCTAAGCCTGCAATTTGTCAATTGGCTCTTGCAAAATAGAAGGCAACTTAGAGCATATAAATAGAGGATCAAGCACATTTTTCAAAGGTTGACGAAACTCAGCTATATTATAATATTTACTTGAATTTTTTTATTCTATTTCACCGCCTAAATTTGTACATTTCATTGTATTTCCTTTTTAGAACACTTTTGTAAGAGGTTCTCCACTTTTAGAAAGGACTAAGGAGAACATAGTGGGCATCTCACGAAATAGTCATAAGCTGTGGAGTAGATGGGCTTTCAAACCATGTAAATTTCCAACCTTGCCAAAGCATTAGCAAGAGTATGAAGCATATTTACAACTCAAGTGTTATTCACCCCCTCTAGCCATCCTACCAACATTCTACTAACAATTGGTATTAAAGCTTGGTTGCTCAAGAAAGACTCATCATTGACCAAATGAATTTTTTTTAAACAAAGCTCTCCAATACCACTCTAATATTTGGTATTAGGGTGAGGACACTCGTAAAAGGCCAACCATCGATAGAGCTGCTAAGTAGAAGCAAAGACATGGATGGAATTGCTATTGAATTTCCAAAAATATCAAGAAAAAATATCAAGAAGAGCAACTGAACAAAACAACCAATGGATATATTTGAAGGATATAGATTCAATTCTTTCTATTTTGATTAATGTCATTTTGAGCAAGGTTTGCAAATATGAAAATTCAAAGGATCATTGGGAAACATAGAAGAAGAACAAGCTCAAATTCATGAAGTTAAAAGCCAAGTGGAAGATGAAAATGAAGAATCTGAAGTTCCACAAAGAAGAGCAAGATTCGACCATTGAGATAATGGTACAAGATGAAGTTGAACGAGTGAGTCAAGATTCAACCGTTGAGGCAACCGATGAAGATGTGAAACCCTCTTCATAGAAAGATTTAAGTGGTGAACCATCAACCTCTTCAAGGAATGCCTTTTCAAGATGCGCACCCAAAAGTTCCTTAATTCAAATAAAGACTAAAGATAGTTTTGGATGCAATGAGAAAGAGTGTTCCTAGAAGAAGGGTCCAGAACCAAGAAGGGAAAAAGGTAAAATCTCCTGAACTTGATAAATTCAATCATATTGTCCAATTGAGAAGTAGGAAAAAGGAAGGAAGCAAGAAAGACCATGTAAGATGTTTCACTTAGTGCCTATACAAGGAGAAAGTGAAGTCTAAGAAACTGAAGAAGAATGAAAGCTTAAATCAAGGAGAACTCCAAAGGAAAAGAATGAGGTAACAATTAAAAACTCAAGTTTGAAATTCCTTAATGATACTTCTTTGCCTAAATTTAGTTAAGTAAATAAAAATTAAGGAAATTTAAGAAGGGTAGACACAAGCCTAGATATAGATACATGTTAGTTAAGTATGAGAATCCTAAATTAAGAAACTCAAAGTTAGAAAAATTAGGCCTTGAATTGTGGATGATTACTTGGCGTGACCAAGTTAGGGTGCTCAATGGTTTGGTTGCCGGTTAGAATTCAAAGAAAGATATATGAGACATTCAAGGGACCACAGGATGAGAAACATTGACTGATGTTGGAGAAACTCATAAAGTTTAACTTGGTGAGATCAAAGTATTTGGCTCGATGGCTCGAGATGGTATAGGACATTTGAAGGATTATAGAATGAGAAGCATAGAGGTGGCAGTGTCAACGAAAGCTGAAACGAGGAAACTATAAATGTAAAGCATGAAAGATGACATGTGGAATGAGCTAAGGGTTCGGTGTATCCGAAGGATTTAAGACCTAATGGGAGATGACGGTGGTGGTGAAAGTCTAAGTTGTGAAAGTAAACTATTAAGTGAGTTGCAAGTGTTGGTGCAATATTCCCCAGGCCAAAGTTGACCAAGTTGACTGAGCTTGAATTGAGTCAAGCTCGAGTCTTGATGTTTGGGTTTCGATGTTTGACAATACATGTAAATAACACATGGAGATTGCAGGTGCTATTGGTCATGTGTGAAATTGTGATGGAGAGTCAAGTAGGTCAAGGTTGATTGGATACTTGACTGGAAAGTCCTGGTGAGTGAAGCCAGGCAGTTGTGGAAAGTCCTAGTGAGTGAAGCTAGGCAGAAGGAAAGTCCTGGTGAGTGAAGCCAGACAGATGTGAAAGACCTAGTGAGTGAAGCTAGGTAGGAGGAAAGTCCTGGTGAGTGAAGCCAGGCAGATGAGAAGTCCTAGTGAGTGAAGCTAGGCAGAAGGGAAGTCCTG
>JBBMJZ010030598.1:0-10193 GCA_037833815.1 Zingiber zerumbet
GCCGGCGAAGCCAAATTGAGGTAGATAGCGGTAATAAGAGAATAACGAAGACAAAAGAGCACTTAAAACAACACAATCAAAGTCAACAGTGCGATTAAAGTCTTTATAAAATTTTTTAAAAAAATGATACTTAAAATAGAGTAGCATTAACTATATTTTTTAAATTTTCTCCGGTCACCTGTACTAAATTTTTATGGGGCTAAATTGATTCGGTAAGTTTTTTTTGTCAGAATTTGGCCAGCTAGAATGTATTTGATAAATATGTATGTAATTAATATGTATTTATAATATTATTAAAATATCTTTGATGATAACTCATCAAGTGCATTCTAACTGGTCAGATTCTGGCCAAATAACATTATCCAAATTGATTTCTCCAAAATTACTTAGTTCAAAAAATTAAATACTGAAATTAAAATAAAAAAATAGACAAACAAATAATATAGTTATATCAATACCATTAACTACACTAATCGTTGCCTTTTTCTCGTTGGATTGTATCATATCTCCTTGGAAAATTAGATAATCTAGAATCTTTTTCGGTTAAGGGAAAAAAATTATAAATTTGCCCAATCGTGAGAAACGCGTATCTTGTGGATTCTCACGATTGGAAGTAAAGATCTTCCGTCACTACTCAACCCTTTTTCCGTGAACTAGAAATTCTCAATCTTAGAAACGCGTTCAGATTGATCGCCAAACACAACCCATTTTCCATGCTCTTAATTTGTCATTATCAAACAAATTGGAATAAACTATCCATTGACGAAGCCTTCCCACTCACGCCCGTCCGTGACGACAGCCTAAATTTGAGGAGCTCCTACGGCTCTCCCACTTTAAATGGATCAAAAGGTCACGGGAATCATAAAGTCAATGAAGGGCATTCCGAAGAAAAAGTCTATTGCCTTACTCGATATTTAGTAATTATACCGTTGCGCTAGCTAACACGGTTAACTTATCAAATACTTAAGATGGAATAATGACTCGCTACGACCCACCTTACCGCACGGAATGCTTGTGAATATATTATATTATATATATACGTGATGAGGTAAAGGAAGCCAAGGAAGAAGGTGAGGCAAGTTAATGGGGGGAGGACAGTAATAAATGGCCGTCGCCTAGATTTTACACCTAATAATTGGGCGTATTCATTGCGGCACCATGTTTGTTGCAGTTGAGCTCGGCGTTGGCATCCGTCGCAACTGCTTTAGCTGCCGCCATTAACTCCAGCCCTGACGTACCTACTGTAGGAATTTATTTTATATTGTTTTAATGAAAAACATATTTTTTTTAAAAGAATGGATTTTTTTATAAATAAAAAAATATACAAAGACCAAAGTCAAGTCAAGTCAAGATCATGATTAAGGTGTTTTATGATATTGTCTATTTTGGATCTAGACCTCATGATTTTACTCTTAGATTTTACTTAAAAGATCTCATGCTAATAGAGATATTCTAGATCCTTTTAAACTCATGATCGTTATCAAATCTTTCTAATATGAAACTTTGATTGAACTCCAACAATCCTCCCTCCAACGAAGGATCACAATTACTCTCATGGTTTGGACGTCCCCGCGAGTATCTAGTCATCCTGATCTGCTCTAGGTCTCCTCGTAAGTATCCGCACCCGGTCACCTTGACCTACTCCGGGTCTTCTCGCGAGCATTCGAATAACTTGACATACTTTGGGCCTCCCTGTGATCATCCAGTCACCCTGATTTACTCGCCTCCCCGTAAGTATCCGGTCACCCTTACCTGCTCCAGGCCTCCCTGCGAGTATCCGGTCACACTAACTTGCTCCCTGCGAGCATCCGGTCATCCTGACTTACCCCGGACCTACCCTTAACTTCATTCAAGGTCACCTCACATTCCATCTGATCTAGACTATGATTCTGATACCATTTGTTGTACCCAAAGGATGTCCACATATATCCACAATGGCATGATATTGTCCACTTTGGGTCTAGGCCATCATGACTTTGCTCTTGGGCTCTCCCCAAAAGACTTCATGCCAATGAAGATATCCTACATCTTTTTAACCCCATGATTTTTTTTCAAATCTTTCCAATGTGGAACTTTAATTGAACCCCAACAATAGCAATTATAAAATCAGAACTACTACAATATGTTCGACCAATTTAAGATTTTAAAAGAGAGTCTCCATCTACAAATACAAGTACACTTACATTACGCAAACGCTATACACAAGCTACATTACGCATATATTGTTCATCTATTATTTACGGCTTCGATCGGTCACTGATTTGAACATCGGAGTGCTTATGCTGAGGACCCCTTCCTAGTCCGGTTGCTGACGTACACGTAGAGCTACTCAGAGTAATTTTTGCTAGCTTAGAGTTTTCACATGCATGGTGAACATTAGAGCCATCTACCCGATGTCGATAGATAGGATCAGTATGCATTGCAATAAAATCATAATATGTATAGTTAGGTGTTATAAAATCATAACTACTGTAATAACGTGTTTGATAATTTAAGATTTTAACGGGAAATTACAGTACCGAACACTATTATAAGGTAATTAGATAATTGAAGAGTTCGATGAGATTTTCTTTTAATTAAAAAAAAATAGGCTCCCGTTTGATAATTTGGGAAAAAACGGACGCACTTCTAATTTTGTCCAAAATATATAGGAAATTCACGGAGGGAAGTGCGGCCTTTGGAAAAATATCGTTCCAGAAACATTCATGGTCCCGCCGACAACGTGGTCCGTTTCTTTAACGGTGCAGCTAGCGCTGAATCCTTCTGCCTGACTCGCCTTGAGACGAGACGACTAAACGCGCGCGCGGCGCCATCGATGGGTTGGTGCTTCTGGTTTGACTGAAATTAAGAGGAGCTGTTCACGCAGTAATCTCGCTAGCTAGTGACTCCAAGGCACGCACGAACTCTTCTGCGTATTCTTTTGACTGCACAGCGTTCGTCGTCTACACTGGGAAAAAAAATTGAAGAAAAAAGAAAAAGTCAGTGGGGGTGTCTGTATATGCTTTAGTTTATTTGCAGTAATTACTATACTTAATTAGCTTTTAGGTCAAACATTAGTAGTTGGTAGGTGAACTCAACTTTGGATTCAGTTTTTCTTGGAGAGGCACTTTCATTTAGCATGCGAAGGAAGACGAAGATCATATATCTGCAGCTTAATTCATGCTTGTCTTTTTTTTCCTTTTTCTTCGTTCACATTCATTTATTCCTGCCGTGTTTTTCAGATTGTTTTGGTCAGCGTGATTTTTGTTAGGAGTTGGAAAAATAAACTTGAATATATCAACCATAATAAATGCTTCATGTATGTACTATCGTACATGAACCAAAAGATGTACCTACAAGTATGCCCGCTCTATGAATGCCTTTATTTATGTGCATGATTTTATTTATTTTTATATAAAATCATTAACAGATATTTGAAGAATTCAAGATGATTATATTATGGGTGGTGAATTTAAGATGAGTGACGTGAGACTCATCACTTATTTCTTAAGAATTGAAGTAAATGGATGATGAAGTTTTTATTTCACAAGAAAAATATGTAAAAAAAGTGTTCTTTATAAAATTTAACATATTTAATTGCAAATCGATTAGGGCCTATACAATTTGGAGCACAAGTATTTAAAGTAAAAAAAAAAGATCATGGGATACTTGATTTGAAGTTTGATTAAAGCTTAAGATACTTGAGGGGTAAAAACCCTATAAAATATTTTATCTGAAGTTAGAGTTACGAGTCTATTTATGAAAAATTCAACTGAGGATGCTTCACTAAAATAAAGGTATTCATGATTACGTACGACGTTCTTTATTTATCTTCTAACAACCATAAATTGATGCTGTGATAATGATTTTACAGGAGATTATTATGAATTCGATTAAAATTTTATATTAAAAAGATACGAAAAAGATCATAAATTTAAAATAATGTATGATAATTCTATTGGTGTGAGATATTTTAGGTAGAGCTAAGAGTAAAGCCATGATGTATGGCTTAGCCCCAAAGTGTACAATATCGTATCATTGTAGAAATATGTAAATATCCTTTGGTCATAACAGATGGTATCAACGCCATGATTCAGATCAGATGTCACGTGGGGTGACATTGAAAAAAATTGCAGGAGGCCTAAGGATGAGGTATGGAATATTCTTTGGGTCACAACAAATGGTACCAAAACTATGATCCAGGCAAGATGTCACGTAGGGTAGCCTTGAACGAAGTTGCAAGAGGCCCGAAGCATGAGGCTTTTTGGATAAAGTCTAAGAGTAAAGTCATAAGGGCTTAGACCCAAAGTAGATAATATCATATCATTGTGCAGATATGTGAATATCTTTGGTCACAATAACATCTTTTTGCTCCAAATGAAGTTCCTTTAACAATCTTTTTAACAAGTGCAAGAAGTAACCATGACTTAGATGGTTGAGGATTCAATCAAAGTCTTGACTGAAGTATAATATCTCTATTGGCATGAGACTTTTTGGGGTAGAGCCCAAGAGCATAGTCATGAGGGTTTAAGCCTAACGTGGACAATATCATGTTATTGTGGAAATATATGAATATCCTTTGGACACAACAAATGATATCAAAGTCATGGTCTATACTAGATGCCATGTAGAGTAGCCTTGAACGAAGTTGCAGGAGGCTTGAAGCATGGAGCTTTTTGGGTGGAACCCAAGAGTAAATCCCTGAGGGTTTAGGTCCAAAGTGAACAATATTATGTCATTGTGGAGATATGTGAATATCGTTTGGATACAATAAATGATATCAAAGACATGATCTGGATCATATACCATGTGGGATGGCCTTGAACGAAGTTAGGGGAGGCCTGGAGTAGGCCAGGATGATCGGATACTCGCGAGAAGATCTAGAATAGGTCAGGATGACCCGATACTCATAGAGAGGCTTAGAATAGATAAGGATAATCAGATGCTCGTGGAGAAGTTTAGAACATGTCATGATGACTAGATACTTATGAGAAAAGTTTGAAATAGGTTAAAGTAACTGAATGTTCGTGAAAAGGCCGGAGCATGTCAGCAAAAGCATTTCATTTTATTCAAGAATGCATTGAAAAAAATTGAAGTTGAATACAGATCTCCTGGACCACTTTTTTATGGTCCAGGGGATGCGCCACTTGTATTTGTGGTCGGATCGTGGTTACAATCTGGCCGCAAATGGTTGTGATCCCTTCTTGGGTTCACCGTCCCTACCAAGTTATAGTTTTTGTTCGGAGCGGGCAGCCGAAGGCTGCCCAGAGGCCTCCGGTGGTGGATAAGTGGCCAGGTTACTGGGCGCCGAGCGAGGGTGTCATTCGGGCGGCCTCCGACCGCCCGCTCAAAACAAAAACTATAACCTGGTGAGAACGGTAAACCCAGGAAGGGATCACAACCATTTGCGACCGGATCGAGGCCACGATCCCACCGCAAATAGGAGTGACACATCCCCTGAACCATAAAATGTGGTCCAGGAGATCTTGCCTCTATATAAAGACTGTAGTTTAAGTTGGTGATACTTTTACAAAGCCATTCAACTTTGATAATTTTCATAGATTACGGTTCATGCTTAGAATTATGAAGATTAAAGTTTAAGAGGGGGGTTAGAAATCAAAAAAATTAAACTTTATACATCAACCGTATAATGCTTATGTACCTGAACAACAGATACATGAGTAATTCATATAATAGAAAAAGTATATGAATCTAATTCATGAATTGTGGTTTAAAGATTTAGTATAAATAATCAGTGAAATTCTCAAAATAAATCATTTTACAATATAAATACTTTTACTACCATTCTTCTTTTTCTTCCAAAAAGTTACTTGACAGTTCACCATCTTCCAACAATCTTTTAGTTCATATTGCTAATTAAAAATATTAAGTAGTAAGTAACTTTTATACGATGTCATAAGTCAGACTTGAATTTAGTATGATCCTAATCGATAATAAATTCTGAGAATTTTATTGCCAATTCACCTTAATCAGCTGTGTCACTGGGCATGCCAAGTTTGGGCTAGAGTAGGCCTGGAAATGGGTCGGTTCACTTGGGCCTTGCTCCTTCTCGAATAATAATTTGATCTGCTAAGAATTTTTTTTGCATTTTTTTATATTTGGAAGGTTTATTAGGGCAAAAATTCAAAGATTAATAGAACTTATTTACATTCTTTCTAATTTTAGAGTATTTTTGGAGCTGAAATTTACATTCATTCTAATTTTAGAGTATTTTAGGACCATATAACAATTTTGAACATCGTATGACCTTAAATTGCTCTAAATCTAGAAATAAACATCCCTATAAATTTCTTGAAGAGATTTACATTTCTTTTTAATTTTAGAGCAATTAGTTTTAGAGCAATTAGAGTCATGTGAGAGTTCTATTCAAGTGTTGACCTTAAACTCCTTTAAATCCAGAAGTAAACGCCACTACGAGTTCAATAAACCCTTTAGGTTCAAAATCTACAATTTTTTTTTTTTTTTTAGTTTAGAGCAATTTAAAGCCATATCATTGTTCTTCAAAATAAACTGCTCTGAAATTGAAAAACTAAATCATCTAAACATTTTGGGAAAGATGTTGTAGAACCGTATGTCGCATGAATTCTAAAAGTCAAATAAGAATTCAAAAGATAAAACAACTACAATAGCATGAATCTTATTTCTGCAAATCATGCATATAACAAGAATAAAAACTTCAAAACAATGACGTAAAATCTTATTGCAATGAAAGTTTTAATACTGTAGTACGTCTCTTCTCGATCTCGTGCACCTCAGGAAGTGGAAGAAAGAGGAGGAGAATAAGGTTGGTCTTTCAAGGGGCTCAGGAGATAAAGACATAAAAAAACTCTAGGTTAATGAGAAATAAAAAACTCTATCAAGATTATCTCTAAACTCTTAGGGACCTCCCCTTATATAGGTAACCAATCCGTTATCAGCCCATAGATGATAACCAACGAATTGAGTTAAAGTTTAAATTAGATTACTTTAATAGATTCAGTTTGTACTCATATACACAGTTTACAATTAAGTATATCAATTAGAGATGATAACCAACAATCTTCCACTTGGGTTATTTATGAATTGTATATGAAACACAAGTAAAATTTGAGTTGATATCATATTTTATGGGTACAAGATATCTCTGTAGTAATCTGATCCATTAATTTCATTAGTATAAGACTAAAGAGATCATAACTACTATATATGATCATAACAAGCCCCAACATTAATCATAATATCAATATCATTAATGACATAGATTAAGATGTTGATGTATAAAGTGGAAATTACATGAAATATGATCAGTATATGTTAATTTCTAACTTGTCCTAAGATGACTTCAAAAGATGTCATATCATATTTGTAAAATATTTTATGCTAAACTGCAATAGCAAATTATGATCAACTTTATGATTCAAAAAAAAATCTATATATCATATTTACAAGCACTAAATACTAAACAATACCAGTAAATTATGATATATTTTATTCAAAGTGTTAAATAAACAAAATACCCATAAATATTTTAATTTTAAGTACGTACAATAATTAAAATAAATATTTATATTTATTAATCAACATAGAGAAAAATAAATAAATACAGACTCCTACTAGATGAGTTCTTCTTCCATAAGGACTCTCATATCCATAATATGGACATGAAACACCTTAAGTGTCAAGCCTTTGGTGAGTGGATGGTCTAACATAGAATCTGTGCTGATGTGATCTATCATGACCTAATGACTCTAAATTCTTTCTTTAATTACTAGAAATTTGATATTGATGTGTTTAGACTTCGACAAACTGCGGTTGTTCTTTATATAAACTTCTACGGCTTTATTATCATAGTAGATCCTTAGTGGTCTGTCAATGCTATTAATGATCTACAATCCTATGATGAAGTTTCGTAGCCAAATCCCATGATTAGATGCTTCATAGCATGCTACCAACTTTGTCTTCATAGTAGAAGCGGTTACTAGCATTTACTTGACGCTCTTCCAAGATATAGCCCCTCTAGTAAGCATGAAAATATAGCTTGAAGTGGACCTCTTGCTATCTAAGCATCTTACAAAATTGGAGTCTAAATATGCAATTACCTCCAGGTGATCTTATCTTTGATACATGAGTATATGTCATTTAGTTCTTTACAAATATCACATCACTCTCTTAACCTTTTTCTAGTGCGATAGTCCTATGTTACTAACATATCTATCTAATATCTCCACTATAAACACAATATCTGGTCGAGTTTAAACTTGTGCTTACATGAGACTTCCCACTGTTGATGCATATGAGAATTTTTTCATCTCCTTTATTTCAAGTTTAAGCCGTGGACACTGCTGCAAGTTGAACTTGTCACCTCTTAATATAGGTGTGCCACTAAGTATATAGTTCTGTATACAATACCTTATAAGTATCTTTTCAATATAAGCCTATTGTGAAAGTCCAAGAATACCTCTTAAACGATTATGACAAATCTGTATGCCTAAAACTAAGGATGCTTCATCAAGATCTTTCATTTAAAAATTATCAGATATAAATGATTTAGTTTGGTGCAACATACCCTTATTATTATTTACAAGTAATATATTATCCACATATAGAAAAAGTATAATAAATTCGCTCCTATTGAACTTGACATATATTGACTGATCAATAGAGTTCTCAAATCCAAATGAAGTAATTACTTGATCAAATTTTTGGTACCACTTATGAGATGCATGTGTCAAACCGTAAATGAACTTTTTTAATTTACATACTAGGTGCTTTAAGTCAATAGACTCAAAGTTCTTCGAACGCATGATATATATATATAGATTCCTCTATGTCTCTATTGAGGAATGTAATCTTTACATCCATTTAATGTAGTTCCAAATCACAATAAGCTATAAGTTTAATGATTATCCTAAGGGAGTCTTTTATCGATACAGGTGAGAAAGTCTCCATATAATCAATGTCTTCTTTTTGAGTGAATACCATAGTAATAAGACGAGTCTTATACTTTTTGATATTGCCCCTAAAATCTCACTTGGTTTAAATATCCATTTACAACCAATGGACTTCTTACCTTCAAGCAATTCGATAAGTTTTCAAACCTCATTTTCTACCATAAACTTCAACTCTTCTCGCATGACGTTAGTCCTCTTTTTAGGATTAGAGCATTGTTTGAATTCTTGGAAAGATTTAGAATCACTTTCCAATCCTATGTCAAAATCATGCTCTTGGAGATAAACATAATTATAAGAATTTGTGGTTCTCCGTTCCCTTATAGATCACCTTAAATGCACTTATTTTTTAGGTAGTTGAGGTACTTGTTTATCAATATGAGGTAATATCTCAATTTTAGTTGTAGAATCCTCTAATTGCATTGGAGATATCATAGGAATATCTTGGCTCACTATGCTCACTAGATGTGCAATATCCATAATGTACGGTATGGTAACCATACCTGATCCTGTCCAAAAATTTGAAGAGACGGATGCTGGGGATGTGACGCTCATGCTGATCGCTTGTGGACTCCGCTCAGACCTACAACACTAACTATGCCAGTGTCGAGCCAGGGAAGGGGTCCCCGACATTCGGCCTCTGACGCTCAAGTCAGTCACCGACGATGAAGATGAAAGCGAGCAAAGAAACGAGAGTGAATAGTAGCAACAACAGTAGTGTGCATACCTCCTCTAAAGCTTGGACCCCCTTTATATAAAGCTCTTGTAGCGCGCATGCATGCTTCCCAAGGTGAGCACGCATCCCCAAGTTTTTCCTGAAAAGATATATCAGTAAAGTGTCCTTGACACAGTACCTTAACGGATCAAGCATATATCTGAAGTGACAGTGGAAGCTTCTGTCGTACGATCTTCTGTCTGACCATGCCGCATGTCAACAGCACTATCTCCCAAAAGGAAGTTGCAAGTTAGCATGCTGTGTCTGTTTCTGGGCTGAGCGAGCTAGCCACTCAGCTCGAATCTCCATTGTCCGCCTACTGTCTGTTGATGGACCGAGCGGGATAGTCGCTTGACCAGAATTCCACTGCCTGCGTGCTGGGCCTAGCGGGAGAGCCGCTCGGCCTATTTCTCCACTATCTGCTCGCCCAGAACATCGCTGTGTCCCTATTGTGAGTACTGTTGTAAGGTCGAGCGGGGTAGCAGCTCGGCCTGACTTCTACCTATACTTGGCATTTGTTCCTTTATTGAGAGTCCATACGACGCCCGACA
>JBBMJZ010030608.1:0-10193 GCA_037833815.1 Zingiber zerumbet
CTTCGCCTTCTTCCATCCGTGCCCTCGTTCTCCTCATCGCGTTCAACGTCTCCATCGCCTCTTCCTCCTCACATCGATTCCAGATCTGAGGTAGAGAGCATCAGAATGAACTGGGTCGCCAGGAAGATCCATCTTTACAACGTCACCATGGGGCTCTACATGCTCGATTGGTGGGAGCGCTACCTCTTCAGTATCCTTATCTCAATTTTCCGATTCCATTGAAACTTTTTTTGATTCACTAGATTGGTGCAACCTTAACGAGATCAGACATATTGATCCTTGTACTGCTCTGGTTCGTCTTCTACAACGGTTCCAGATCTGCCACGGAATTATACAACGGGTATGTTTTTCCCCCTTTTCTCCTATATTCGAAAGGTAGACTGGTGAGATCGAAAGCGGATGAATATTTTTTATTATTATTACTTTTTTCCCTGTCTTTGGCAACCGTGTCCTTTAACATCTAAATGATATCTAGTTTTTTTTTTTTTTTTCATGTTTGTGGTTGTTGATGGATTAAACTTCCAGTTAGCTGCACACCATTGCATAGTCGATCTCCTCATTCATTAGCTCTTTTGTTAGCATCGATGGAGAGATTTACTAATCTTGGATGAGTATTTATATGTTTTTCTTAATCAGAATAGGAGCATATCAAAGTTTTCGAATTTCCACGCAACTTTGGCATTTTTGAATTTCTCCATATCCATTGCTGATTTATTTACTGTATTAACAATTTCTGATCCATTTTTTTTTTCCGGATTCCAGTTACATTAAACCAAAAATGTTGGCTGGCACATGTTTTGCAGTCAAAGGAAATATCATCACATAAAAGGACAAGAAATTAGATGAGATAAGGTTGTGTTGTAAGTTAGATTCCTGGTAATATGTTGTTGCCTTTATGTTGGACATTATCTCTCGTTTACCTTCTCAAGTGAAGGCAAATGTAATTGGTGTCTTTTTCACGTCTATCTAATGTATCATTTCCCCATTTTTTCCCCCCTCGAGATTTTCTATTACTTACAAAATTTTGTGCCATCGACCTGCAGAAGCAACAGTATGATGGCATAATGTTTATGTTTATGAATACAAGAAGTCTGGAACAGGATGAGTTCGTTGCACAAACATTAACTTGTTGGAAAAGTTGAAATACTGAAATAATGAAAGCTTGCAGAGTGGTAAAAACTTGACACAAATGAAGGTTTCATTTGGTGAATAGATAGAGTTAAAAGTAAGCAAAAGAATTAGTGTTGTCCTCTAATTTTAGGCCTTTCTGTAAAAGATTCTAATACAGACTAGATTATGATCAATGGCTAAGGTAACAACACATACTTTTAAGCATATCCCCAAGAAAAGCACAAGAAGTTTGAGATAGTATCCCAATAGTAACATTAGCTTGAAGCGTTGGTTTAATACAATTCTTTCTGGTAGATACTTGAGCTGCTAAATGGAAAGGAACTGTTAAAATCCTTTGGCTGCTTCAAATTAAGCTTCAGTTGGCGCGATCTCTAAGAACTTCCAGATCCATTTCTGTCGGGTCGGTGGCTTGGATCTCATAGTGAATGCCATCGAGCTCGTGCCTGAATCGGTCCTTTGATGTCGCGTAAAGCATCTTTGCACGTATGCGAGATGTGGAGGGTGCCCTGATGAGCATTCAGGTTAGTGGCTAATAAACCCCACAAGTAGACAAGAAGTAAATCAGTGCCTAACAAGAGTTGCAGAAGTAGAATATCCACCATCACTTCTTCACAGTTTATTGATGTCTTCACCTAACTGCAATCTTACTCGATTCAAAGAGTGAAGTCTCACCTCTCAACTATGATATTGAAATCCTAAATGCTTCAAATACTTCAAAAAGAGGATATTAACTGCTAAGAAATAACTTAAACTTGTGGGTTAATAAAGACTGACCATGCAATGAAAAATATCTTGCTCTTCCGGCAGTTGTCTTCAGTCACAAAATCATAATCATACACAGCATAGCGACAATCATCCTCAGGTATCGCGGCAGTGAAATCATCATAGCTCTCTCCTTGAGCTCCAGTCTTCTCAACAATAACTTCTTTATTCTTGTCATCAATCTTAAATATTACATATCGATGCACTTTCTTTCTCTGCAGTTCCAGAAAAGTGCTTTTACTCTGTTCAGCAACTAAAATGCCGAATGGTGCCTGCAAGTAAAACAATCATAGTAAAAAAATATAATAATAACAAACAAACAGAACTATGATAGGTAGTTAGTCATATAAATTAAGTAACAATCAAGTGAGTAAGGAATCAAACAGAATTGTGAGGTATTATGGTTGACTAGCCATGTAACATAATTTTAAACAAAGAATATAATGCAACTCAAATCCATTTTGCTGCTATAGAAGAAAGAGATCTTAGATCGGTCAATGGCAATCCCTTTGTTAGGGTTGTAAATGAATCAAATATTCATGAGTAAAGTTTAGTATTCAATTTAACAAGAACTTGTTTATATATGTACAAAGTTGATTAAATAAATAAATTTAAATATATATACATGATCAGATCATTAATGTTCATGAATAATTTATTTTTTCAGTTTTATACAAAATCAATCGACTAATTAAAAAAACAATAGACTGATAAAAAAAAGTTAATCAAATTGATTTCTATTTGAAAAGTAGTCAATTGATTTTTAACACCAATCGAATCAATTTCTCTATATGCTAAAGTTTTTTTAACATGAATGTGTTCAAAAAATCTAATTCGTGTTTTATAAATCATCACTTTCAATATATTAGGTCAAATTGACATTGAGGGCACAAATATAATTAGGAAAAATAGACAAACACATAGAAGTTAGTTTCATGTCAATTTGAGATTGCTTAGTTCATTAGCCGATTTTAGGCAAAATTAACTGATGGACTAAACGTCCTCGGATTGATATAAAACTAGCTCGTGTTCGTCTAATTCTCCTGATTATATCCACGTTCTTAAATTTAAAGTTTACCTAATATATTGAGAGCAGTGATTTTTTTAATATAAATATGTTAAAAAAAAAAAAATCTAATTTCGGTTAAAAAATCACTACTTTCAATATGAAAAATGATATGTCCAAGGAAAGAATATCAAAGAAATACTCAAGAATAGACAAATAAATGATGAAGCCCACAAAAAGTTGAAATAGTGGACCATGAATTTGTGTCCATCCTTAGCATTTCCTTGAGATTTTTCCTTGTGCATATCATTGCTCTTTCAATATATTGGGTCAAATTAATATTTGAGAACATGTATATAATAAGGAGAATTAGCCGAACACATATCAACTATTTTTATATCAATCCGAGGTCGTTTGACCCATCAACCGATTTTGTCTAAATCTGATTTTGATATAAAAGTAAATTGATTCGACTAATTTTTATTATCAATCGACTGATTTGCTCAAAACTTTGGCACAGGAAAAATCAATTCGACTAATGTTAAAAATCAGTCGATTGATTTTTAAACAGAAATCGATTTAATTGATTTTTTATTAGTCCACTGATTAGGGGTAAAATCAAAAATGGGTATGTGATTTGGTAATTTTTAAATTAATAATGCTATTTGATAATTTTATAAACTTACCTATATGGCTTGGTAAATCGTTGTTAAAAAGTTGTCAAAATGAACAAACAAAGTTGCAATATTAAGTTCACTGACCAATTAAAGAAGTTTAAGATACGTAGAAGTTCAAATAATCAAACGAATTGAATTTAAGAACATTTAAACTTTAAATCAAGCTCAAGTCTAACTTAAAACAAACACAAGCTTAAATAAAAGAAGAAACCGGGTCAAGTTTAAACAATGTGTCAGCGATTAGCTTAATTTACGCTTTGCTTTCCTTAATTTGTTAAACGACGCGAAGCTTAATCTCGTTAAAGCCTGACAATCCCCAACAAAAAAAACAGGAAGGGTTAAAGAAGAAAAAAGGGTTGTGTAATTCCAAATGATTAAACAACATCAAATCCTCACAAAGTTCAGCAACCTACACAAATTTCACTGTCTCTGTAAAGAAAATAACAAGGGGGCGGGAATTAAGCCAAATTAAGAAAACTGCAAACAAAATTAATATAGTCGACAAATCTCGCACATACTTATACGATCGAACATCCCATATTACTTAAACCTAAAAAAGGTATTTTTCTTAACATTAGCAGGAAAAAGGATCTGCGCAAAATGGTAACCAGAAGGTAAAAAAAAAATCCAGACAAGTATCAAACCCTAGAAGAGCGATAACAATCTGCTTAATCGCAGAAGGTCCGCGAGAAGAGTCCAACAGTTGAATTCACACAGAAACAGAGAGATCGCAAACCGTACCATCCGGAACGCCATGCTTGATGCTTCTTCGATCCAAAGGAAGAAGAGTATGAGCAGCAGAGAATGAAGAACAGCAGCCGATGAAAACGGAATTCGAGCAATTAAGAAAATATTTCGCTCGGGGCGCCGCGTTACTTCTTTCGGTACGTGAATGCAAACACGAAACACAGAATTGGGGAATCTGAATCTGGCACGTTGATATGCGCCTGAGATGGTATATTTCTATTGGTCAGCTAAAGAAGGAAGCCTGGAGATTGGTTTGACGGTGGAACTACACTCCATCACCAACGGGGTCCACCTGCGTGGAATCAACGCTTAATTGTTAAACGTGCGGACGAATGCGAGGACCGCATAATCGGCAAAAGCTCTAATTCATTTTTATTTTTTGATTTTTCATATTGTCTCACTCATGAAACAATATTAATTGCTACGAATTATCTAATTTTATTTGTGTTTACAGTAATCTGTATGTGAAATTTGCTCACGGAGGATCATTGCAAAATGCATGTTCTGTTAAAAAAAAAACATTATTACTGTTTTCCCTTTTTTTATAAGAAAATTGGAAGATATACATTACATTATTGGCAAGCTTTGAATCTAAGTATTGATGGCCAGAGGTTCATGGAACGCAAGGCTGATAGCTCGAAGCAGCGCTGTAGGCGAGTCGAATTTATTGATTGATTCATAAAGCATCCAAAAGGCCTTGAGAGTGGTCAAGTGCAGTTCCTTCCACACTCTCGGAACTCCTCCATATTCTTGGTTCAAGAACAGCTCCACAAACTCTTTCCCCATTGTCCCAAGAACTCTCTTTATATGCTCGATTGAGTCCTCAATGCTGTACCCCACATTCTCCTTCACGTACAGTGGGACGAAGTTCAACTTTCCATCCTCTAATTCTCTCTGATCAGAAATTAATGCCAAAAAAATAAAAACCAAAAGTAGATTAAGTATTGATTGATTCTCTTATTGTACTAATTAATATACCTGATAGCTTCCTATGTCATTTAGAAGCCGCGCGCACAGCATTGCCAGCTCCGTCATTTTGCAGTAACGAGAGCCCGATTTGCTGTCGAATGGAGCTTTCGGGTGAGTTATGTAGCAAGCAGGAAGAGTCATTACTTGAATAGCCACTGAAACTGCGGCGACGTCCATGTACTCCTCCGTCGAAGGTGCGTGTTTGCAGACGCTCCACTTGGATTCCTTTAGCCATGTCTCGAAGGCATCACGCCACTTCAAAAGCAGGAAGAACACAAAGCCAATCAACACGCACAAAAATTGCTTTTAAATGATCTTTTCTTAGTATGTTTAAGTCTCATCAGTAAGCATGCTACCATATCTCGAAGGGCTTCTTTCACCGGGTAGCCATGTTTTAAGAATGCTTTGGACTCTATTTCGTCTACGAGTGCATCAAGTGTATCGAAGATTACTTTGGAGTGGCTACATAAGTTGCCTCCTTCCCACCTATTTATTATATATAATCAAATCAACATACAGCAAAGTACAGAGGAGAGGAGAGGAGATTATATGTATACACCTGTTGACAGCTTCAGTTAGTGTTTCTAATTCAATTTGAGTTCCTTTTTCATCGTAGAAATCATCAGCAAAGGTGACTAGAATAGCACACTTGGCCACTATCTTCCTTAAATCACAATGTAGAGGAAGGCATGTTGGCACAGTGGCCGAGTAGTAACAGTATTCAGTTTTCTGTCTGCCGAACCCCATTTTTGAAAGCCCTGATTCCTCTGACCACCTATCGTTCATCATTATGTCTTCAGCAACAAAGATCCGAAATATACAGCCCTCATCGACAAGCTAATTAAATTACCTCTTTAGCTCCAGGAGCTCATTTCTGTAAACGGATTGGCGGTCCGTGAAATTTTCTACAGCCAGTTGCATGAGAAATTTTGGAAAAGAAAGCCTACAGTCAAGCACAGTACGATTGGCTTTTTGACATCAGTTAACTTTTTTCACAGAAAAAAAAAAGAAAAAGATTGATAAGAAATCTTGAGTGCTTGTTGAACTTACATACAAGTGTTGGTCTTCCCCATCCACAACAAGTACCCTTTATTTCTCTCGATATACATGCGATGCTCAAGGTGGTCCATTCTAAGTAACCATGGATGTTCTAATTCGTGTGCAATCTGGCAAAACAAAGATATATTAAATAATCATATTCATTTGAGTTAGTTAGATAATTAATGCACCTGTTTCTGCAAGTCAGTGAAGGCCTTGCAGTTTCCTTGTAAATCCTTGTCATGAAAGCATTTTCTCAACACTTTCAGCGAGAATTGTTTTGCATTTTGAAGGTCAAATTCCTTTGGGAACATCAACTGTGCTGCTCTGTACACCCCAAACATGGCTCCCATGAACTCGTTGTGATTTTCCATTATGTGCATGAGGATTTCCTTGTCATCCATAAACCCACACAATTTCCCTACAATCGGTATTATATATATAGTCGATCGTCAGAAGAAAATTACCTTATAGTTTTTGCTGCATTTACAATTTTATTTTCATGTTACTTGGTGTCGCAGGATATCCATATGCCCTCAGAAGATGAAAGGCCAAGGAATCCCTGTATATTTCTTCCTGTAGCAGATAGTTCTTGTTGCTCTGTTCCTGATGCTGCTCTATCCAATTCCTGCACATTGATACAGTCATTAATAATATATTGGATATATTAAGATTTAGTTACATCCAAAATCATTATGTACCTGAAATTATGGTCCATAAGATCTTTTATTTCCTCTTCGAAAAACTCACCGCACCCCAGTCTTCTCAAATGGTCTACCAGACAAAGCCTCAAGAGATTGTGATCCACGGGAAACACAGAGGGAACTGTTCCAAACGAGAGACTAATAGTATTGCTGCATATGTGCATCATGTCTTGCAGGTACTTGAGACAACGAGCATCTCCTGTGATCATGAAAGCAGCGGCAGTTGCTGATGGAGACCGGAAGAGCGATCCATCTTCCATTAGCTGAGCGAGGATCACTTCGTTCTTTGGCCGTCTGTTTGGTGGGAGTGCTTCGAGGAACATCGTCAGACTCAGCGGCGGGAGATCTCCATCAGTACTACGGCTATCCTCGAATATGCTTCGCCTCCTGAAGATAATATCGTCGACCAATCGAACGCCGTCATGGGGAAGCACACTTAAGCCTATGGATTGCGCCTGCTCCAACATTCCTGGAAAAATAATGGCGAACCAGCGAGGGACGCCGCCCTGCCACTGCGCGAGTATCTTCTCCACATTCGATCGAAGATACTCCAAACCTGACAAGAAATCTTAATTTCAAATCTCATCCAACTAATATTTTGATTACTGCATGTATCTACGGTACCTACCCCTCTGAACATTTGCACGCCCAATGTTCCATCGACTAAGGGCCAGGAGAGAGGCGAGCGTGGCAGTGATGGAATCGAGTCCAGGCTGATCGCTCTCCCCCCAGAAGCCTTCTCTGCTCTGGTTCGCGATGATCCACCTGACGCATTGCGGAAACAGGGGACCTGCGCCGGCGACGTTGCCGACCATAGCGACCCATGCGGTGTCGTACGCAGAGGGCGGCAACAGAGAGCTGCAGTAGGTATCGTCGGAGAAGAACAGCGCCACCTCCTCCTTGCAATTTATCTCCATGGTAAAGGATGGTTCTGCTCGAGTTGCGAACTGAAACGATGATGCGCGAGTTGAATCAGTCAGCAATTTATAGTAAAAATATGAATTCGGATAGAAAGAGAATTTCTTTGGCGCATTCATTCAATGTGCCATCGATTAATTAATGCTATCCTTTTCAGCATAATTACAATAGTAAGAATTTAAATAAGTATCGCTACTTTAGATTAATTTATTAGAAAGCTGTTTGTTGGGTAAAACTGTGATTTCTTGCAAGATAAAACTTTATTAATTTATTCTTGAAAAGATTAATTTATTCTTCGTGGATTAAAATATTAAATATAAGATTTTATTTGTCTGGTCTAGCTATAAGATTAATTAATTGGCGTTTTGCTATATATATGGCGTGTATTATCCAAACTTAAATATTTATGGTATTTATAATATTTTTATTACAAAAAACATATTAAATTTACGAGTTTCCATTAAAAATAACTAATACTTTTTTATATTTATTTCAATAAATATTTCATAATTAAAATTATGTTCGGAATTATTATAATATAAATAACACAACTATTATCCTTATTCCTTATTTAAAATATTTTTAAATGTATATAATATAAATAACACGATCGACTATTAATTTTTGGCATTTAATAATTTTAGTAAATATGAAATATTTATTATTAATAGAAATTAAAATTTCAATATGTCATTTTAAATCGCCATACATGGCTAATATTAGCGATATGATATTTAAAAAATATCATTTAAAAATGACCTTACTAATGTGACTTTATTAAATGAAGACATTTTGAAAACATGAAGTTATTAATTTGACATTTAAAAAACGTCAGTTTAAAAAATGCAATTTATAATTGTACATTTAAACTTGTCTGCAAATAACCTCTGCGCATCATTTTTACGAGATATCAGTAGATTTGAGTTGTTTCTTCGTATGCCACTCAATTTTTATATTTGCATTTTCTGATCTTGGTACTCGTGATGTTTTATATAATGGACCATTATTATTTTTAGTGGTGAATTTGAGGCAATGGTAAAATTATTATTTTATGATTAAAAAGTTATGAGTTTAAATCATATAAATAATTTTTGGTAAAAAGTAAAGTAAGACTATGTATAATAGATCATTTTTTGAGACCTGGTATGATGAAACCTTTGTGCACCGGGGATAAAGTACTACGGGCTTAGTCCTAACAATGGTCAAGGTGCCTACCTTGATTGATTTTGTAGATTTTTTAATA
This sequence comes from Zingiber zerumbet, assembly GCA_037833815.1. Lineage (NCBI taxonomy): Eukaryota > Viridiplantae > Streptophyta > Magnoliopsida > Zingiberales > Zingiberaceae > Zingiber > Zingiber zerumbet. The sequence goes on from JBBMJZ010030608.1 coordinate 9,196, forward strand.
TTTTTTTAAGTCTAGAGTTAAGCTAATTAGATTTTGTCTTTAGAATTTAGGAGCTAGATTATTGTTATGTCCAAAAGGAATGCACATATCTTTACAATGACATGATATTGTTCATTTTAGGTCTTCCCCTTATGAATTTATTTATGGGCTTTACAAAATTATTAGGATACAATTAAAGTTCAACATTGGAAAGATATGGAAAAGATCATATGTTTAAAAGGATGTAAGATACTCTATTAGCATGAGGTTTTTTTTTGTAGAACCCAAAAATAAAATCATGAGGGTTTATGCCCAAATTGGACAATATCATATCATTGTGGAGATATGTGCATTCCTTTTAGTTACAACAAATGGTATCAGAGTCATGATCAAGACCCGTGGGGTAACCTTGAATAAAGTTGAGGGAGACCCGGAGCAGGTCATGGTGACTCGATGCTTGCGAGGAGGCCCGGAGTACGTTAGGGTGACCGGATGCTTACGAGGAGACCTGAAGTAGGTCAAGAGTGACCAAATGCAGATGCTTGCAAGGAGGCCTGTAGCAGGTTAGGGTGACCATATGCTTGGGGAGAAGTCCGGAGTAGGATAAGGTGACCAGATGCTTGCAGCGAAGGTCCAAATTAAGTCAGGGTGATAGGATACCTGCGGGGAGGCCTGAAGTAGATCAGGGTCATTGGATGCTTGCGGGGAAGGCCTGGAATAGGTCGGGGTGATTAGATGCTTACGGGGAAGGGCTGGAACAGATCAGGATCACCAGATACTCCCGGGGAGGCTTGGAGCAGGTCAAGAGTAACAGGATGCTCGTAAGAAGGCCTGAACTATGAGAGTAATTGTAGTCCTTTGTTTAATGGGAGGATTGTTATGATACAATTAAAGTTCCACATTGGAAAGATATGGAAAAGATCATAAGTTTAAAAAGATATAAGATATCTCCATCGACATAAGACTTTTTGGGTAAAGCCCAAAAATAAAATCATGAGGGTTTAGGCTCAAAGTGGACA
>JBBMJZ010030617.1:0-10193 GCA_037833815.1 Zingiber zerumbet
GTAGATCGAGCTGTCTCTGAGCAACTCTGCCGATCCCGACCTGTATTCCTTGACTTGTATTTCTGGCCTTCGAACGCAGGCCTGTAGATCGAGCTGTCTCTGAACAGCTCTGTCGATCCTGACCTGTATTCCTTGACTTGTATTTTCGGCCTTCGAACGCAGGCCCGTAGATCAAGCTGTCTCTGAACAGCTTTGCTGATCCGACCTGTATTCCTTAACTAGTATATTCGGCAAGCCCGTTCTACTAAGCTACTGACCCCTGCGAGTCCTGCCCCTGGGTTTCGCCTACCATCTCCCTTTGTCCTTCAGCCGCCTTGACCCCTTAATTGACATGTTTGCATGACCTCTGACTGCCACGTATGCCTGACTTTTGACCGCCACATATGCTTGACTTCTGACCGCCACATATGCTTGACTTCTGACCGCCACATACTTCTGACCGCCACATATGCTTGACTTCTGACCGCCATATATGTTTGACTTCTGATCGCCACATATGCTTGACTTTTGACTGTCAACCTTTCCTCCAGGGCCCCGCCATCATGCACCTTCCTCCAGGGCACCGCCATCATGCACCGTATCAGTGTCCAACCCTAGATAAAAGTCATCTTCTTTACCTCTCAGCTCATGCCAAGTGAGTTAAGGTTTTCGCTCATAATTATATAGTTGGTCATCTCCCTCCTCTCCTTTTTCTACTCGTGTTTCAGAATCCATATTGATTTTCGACCTTATGAACTCCAATTGTTTTTAAGGTACAACACAAATATTAAGCTGATTTTATTTCAAAACTAGCACAAACGTTGAGTTGTTATTCTTTCAAAATCAGCACCAATATATAGTCAGTGTTTTTCAAAACTACTAAACACGTTTATGTTGATTTTCTTTCCCAACCATCACCGATCAACATGACATTGGTGTTGATCTTTTAAAACTAGCACCAACTTGGTGCTGACCTTTTAAACCCAGCGCCAACTACCAGCAACGACCAGCACCATATTGGTACTGATCTTTCAAAACCAGCACCACATTGTCGTTGGTCTTTCAAAACCAACACCACATTGGTACTGGTCTTTCAAAACCAACACTAACTATCATCACCGACCAACACCACATTGGTGCTGGTATTTCAAAACCAGCACCAAGTTGGTGATGGTCTTAAAAACACCAGCACCAACGTGGTGGTGGTTAAAAAAAAAGGTCAATACATCCAAAGCAACAAAACCATTGTATATGAAACTTCGAAATGACATTTAAAATTTTAGCTTCCATCACTCAACTACAACATTAATTATGGTGAAAAATAAACTACAATGTTGGTGCTAGTTTGTAAAATTATCAGCACCACATTGGTGCGGGGTTTTTAAAAATAGCACCAACATACATAGTATTACAAAATATTTTTTTTAAATTTTGTATCGTTAATATTATTATTATAATCATTTTTATAATTCACATTGACCTGTGTAGAATTCTTCCCTTTCTTGCTCGAATAAAGAAACTCATAGGCATACTATATTTTGGATAAGATTATGAATGTAGTGAGCTTCAAGAATCAAGGAAGAAAATGGGTGCTCGACTTATAGTTGTTTAGTAATTGATATATTGGTTATGCTCCCACCTGCACTGTTGCTCAATTTTTTGAATCAAACATTCTATATTAATGGAAGAAAATCTCTGCGATGATTAGCTATACATTCCCCAAGTCGATGATGATTGAAAGTCAAAAATTGGGATGAAATTTTTAATCACCGGAGAAGACATTTTCATTCTATAATCAATATGCACACGAAGCAGGATTTAGCGCAAGAATAAACAATAGCCGAAAAAATAAGAAACCTAATGAAGCAACCTGTAAAAAACTTGTATGCTTTAAAGAAGAGCATATAGATGTTCAATGGAATTTGTAGACAGAAGGTGATAAAATCAAAAAGACAAGAGCACGTGACGGGGTTAGAACTGGATGTAAGTCAAATATTTCATTAGTGAAAGAACAAACTGGACCTAATTGGGTTATCACTAACTTCATTGAAAGTCATAATCATCCACTTTCATTTCCTATAAAGAAGCATTTGCTACACTCACATCGAAGTGTTTCGACAGTAAAGAAAATATTGACTCAACAATTTTCAGAGGCTAATGTGTCAACTTATCAACAAGTAAGATTATTGGATATAGAGTGATCCCGTCCAAAAGCTGAGTCAGACGGAGGCCGGCCGCGCTGTCCTCGGTGTTGACGGAAAGTCGTTGAAGCTGACCCGACACCTCGCGGAAGGGTTCCCACGAGCGGATGACGGGGGATGATGACTGGGATGACGAAGCGAGGATTCTGCATACACTCAGACGAGCCCACCTAACATTAGAGGCCAGAAACCAGAAAAAAAAAAACCCCGGAGTAGGCCCTCCATCGCTCAAGTCAAGTACTTTTTCCCCAGAAGAACAGTAAAGCAAAAGGAAAAAGGTAAAAGATTGATGCGAAAAGTGAGTGAGCGTACCTGCGTAAGGGAGAGGACCTCACTTTTTTATATGACAATGTGTACTTCTGGAATCTGACAGGTGCCAGGGAATGTCGAGCGTCAGGGTTTGTCTGGCGGTGAATGACACGTGTCGTCCTATGAGAGGCCTAAGGAAGGTTCCATTATCATCGAGCTATAGACCGTTGGCATATTCCCTGACATGCACAAGTTATTCCCTGACAGGTGGTTATGATCCTCTGGCTTGATTGTCGTGTAGTGCTATGCTACCCGGGTGTAAAGGGAAACGTTCTTGATGACTGGCAGTCTGAAACTCTTTGCTTATATATCCTGCCTTGTAAATCCAGACCTGTAAATCCCGACCTGTACATTCGTAATCACTTACTTGTAGTCCTTGATCCGTAATCCCTGCTCTGTAAATTCAGACCTGTAAATCCTAACTTGTACATCGGCAATCACTTACATGTAGTTCTTGATCCGTAATCTCCTATCCATAATCCCTGCTCTGTAAATCCAGACCTGTAAGTCCCAACCTGTACATTCGTAATCACTTACCTGTAGTTCTTGATCCGTAATCCTCGATCCGTAATCTCTGCTTTGTAAATCCAGACCTGTAAGTCCCGACCTGTACATCTGTAATCACTTACCTGTAGTTCTTAATCCGTAATCCCCGATCCATAATCCCTGCTCTGTAAATCCAAACCTGTAAGTTCTGACATGTACATCCGTAATCACTTACCTGTAGTTCTTGAACGCTATTTCCTGACCTACATATCCTGCTTTGTACGTTCTGCCATGTAAACCCTGACCTATCTTTGCTAACCTGCATGTCCTGATCCATACATCATGGTATACGAGTCCTGGTCCGCAAGTCATATCCTGCACGCCCTAACCTGGCGATACTTATTCAGCCACCTTTGTCGATCCCACTATCCCCACTAACTCGACCGCCACATCCCCTTGGCTTCTGACAGCCACGTTTGCGTCCCCTTGACTTCCGACCACCACATCCCCTTGACTTCTGACGGCCACGTTCCCTGGACTTCTGACTCTCATCTCCCTTGACTTCTAACCGCCAAGTCCCCTAGGCTTCTAACTCCCACGCCCCCTGGACTTCTGACCCCCATCTCTCTTGACTTCTGATCATCACGTCCCCTAGACTTCTGACCCCCATCTCCCTTGACTTCTGACTGCCACGTCCCCTGGACTTCTGACCCCATCTCCCTTGACTTCTGACCGCCACGTCCCCTTGACTTCTGACCGCCACACCCCCTGTGTTGGTGCGGGAAGCATCCGACGATCGAACCTAAGTTTTGATAATGGCAAAGGGATTCAAAGTTAAGATTCCTTGTTATCTAACGTGCTTAAATGAGGTTTCAGGAAAGTCCTAACTGCAGTTAAGCAGGTGGAAAATCCTAAGGGGCGGTAACCTTAGGTCCTTAGGGGTGGTAACCCTAGGTAAAGGAAAATCCTAAGGGGCGGTAACCTTAGGTCCTAGGGGGTGGTAACCCTAGGTGGAGGAAAACCCTTGGGGGTGGTAACCCTAGGTCCTAGGGGTGGTAACCCTAGGCGAAAAGTCCAGTCGATTTGGAGGATCGTGCTGGCATCAGGTAACTCTCCTGAGTGGAGTAGGTGAGGACGTATTCCCCGCAGAGGGAACAGTAGGCGTCAGGTCGACCTAGGGTTTCTGGTAGGAAATTTGAAGTCAGACCCGGATAGTCCGATGACAATCAATCACTTCATTTATGATATTTATATATGTTCTAACTTTGTCTTGCAGGGTATTTTGCTGTGTTTGGGACTAACGTGTCTTGCAGGTACAAAAGAACAAGGTAAGCCTCAGATGAACAGTGCCCGAGGCCCCTCCATGGAGCTTGGGGGCACCTCGGGTGCAAGCCGGAAGAAGTTCGCACAACAGAGCTGGAGGCGCCTTGGACCAGAGCTTGGAGGCACCTTGGAGTGGCCATGGAGGTGCCTCAAGCAGGATAAGCGACGAAGGTTTCTACGTTGATCCACGCGCTTGATCGAGAGGCTTGGAGGCACCTTAGATGAAGTTTGAGGGGCCTCCAGCAGTGTATAAAAGGGGTGTTCGAGCAGCAGCTTGATTCATTAATTCTCAAGTGCTTCTACTACAACGTGCTGCTCCAAAAGATGCCCTGAAGTGCTGTTACAAGTCCCCAACGACCCGGAGCTCCTAAGTTTTGATTCTGTTATCGGTATAATTTATTATTATTATTATTGCACTTATTGTAATACAATTTGTACTCTCTTTGCGCGATATGGTTGTTGTCCACAGAAAATGATCAACGATCGCGGGCCTTGGAGTAGGAGTCGCCCTAGGCTCCGAACCAAGTAAAACCTTGGTCTTCTCTGTGTGATTGTTTTATCGTTTCTGTTTCCGCTGCTTTAACTCGAACAATTTCCGAATACGAAACGAGTGAAAGCCACGAGCGCTTTTCACCCCCTCTAGTGCTTCTCGATCCAACAGCTCTGCCTTTCCCAGCATGGCTACTATACTCGATTGGTTGCTCTACCTCACGACCATGCGACTCGGCTTGATCTGTTGCTCAATTACACTACCCTGTCAGCCGATCTACCCAATTGATCACTCAATCTGATCTGCATCTCAGCCACCCTACTCACTTGACTGCTCTGTGTCACTCGGTCGCTTTGTGTCACTCGACCTGATCAGCCACTCTGCGATCTACCCGCTCGGTTGCTTTGCCTGCTCGGCCGCTCTGCCTGCTCTCGCTTGGCCGATCTGCCAGCTCTGCCACTTGGCTGCTCTGCCTCATGGTTTGCTCGACCACTCTTCCTGCTCAATCACTACACAGTCTGCACTCAGCTCTTGGCAGAAACCAACCCTTGCTGACAGCCTGAGATTATCTGCCCAGGTCATCTCGACAGATAAGTTGAATTTAATTCAGTGTAATTTAAATTTGGCTAATTCTCCAAAATCTCCAGCAGATTGTCCAACACTTCTTTCATTGTGTTCCCCAATTTTTAGATCATCGATAATAGGATGAGAAAGATGTGGAGGTGTTTGACGCATACTTGATGTATTGCTTGACATAGTTGACATTGTGTTACTTAGAAAAAGTTCATGCTTTATAGGTTGTTAAATACTTGTGCATGCATGTGATATAGTAGTGAATAAGATGACTCCCCGAGTCGGGTCAAAGTCCAGGAGGCTGACTGACATGATGGTCATAATCAAGGAGGGGTCAACACTGTTAGGATCATTGGTGACCGACCAGAAGGGGGGTTGAATAACCCCTGCACAAATTAAAAAAAAAAGAAACAACCTTTCTTGGACAAGTAACTTAATTAACGAACACTTGCATAGGAAATAATAAGGAAATCAAATAGATAGAGGCATCGAAGTTTTTACTTGGTTACAACCGGGGAGGTTGTTAATCCAAGGAAGTAAAGCACACTACTTTCTCCTTCAGGCGGAGAAGCCTCTTTACAACAATGAATGTACAAAAATGAAGAAGCTAAACAAAAAAGAAAGCGTGTACAAGTGTTTCTTTTAAATTCTTGTTGTTGTTTAGTTTTTGGACAAAGACTGTATTTATAGCCTTGGTTGGGGCGCCTGGAAGCATTCCAGGCGCCTGGAGTAGGATAGAAATCTATCCCTGACGCAACGGTCAACATCCATTTCGAAGTGGATAAATATGGGGTTCCGAGCGCTCGAACCCTTAAAGTCAACATGGTTGACTTTGTGGTTCGGGCCCTCTGCTCCAATTCCACTCGCTTCGGTCCAGGTCTTCCACTCCGGCTCCGTTCGCTTGGGTGATTTCAGCATCCGGAATAGGGCTCACCTGAACCCAACTTCCGGCCTTCGAGCAAACTTTCTCTTCAGCTTCTCGTCCCTCAGAAATGTCGCGCGCCTTCTTCTCGTCCGCCCGAATACTCTTCCGCAGCACCTCATCCCTCGGACGCACCGAGCCCGTCGACTCTCTCCCGTGCCGTCCTTCTCGCTAGCTGCATTTTTTGCTCGACTTCCTATGCTCCTAATCTCCTGCACACTTAGACACAAGGTTAAACACAACATGATCTAACCTAACTTAGTTGATCACTTCAAAACCACCTTAGGGTACCAACAAACATGTGGGCTAGCATAGTTGATCGTCTAGGCCAATAGGTTATTGGACTAGCCCAATAGCCCAGTTGGACCCCATGTCCCTTAGTATTGATGAAACTCTAAAGCTGAATCAGTACCATCTAGAACCAGGTCCTCTTCATCACTCGGGGATAGCATGATTAGCTATTTCAGGCAAGTAATTTAGCCGATTGAACCTATGGCCTATCCGGACAAATTGGGCACTTGGTCCTACCGGAGCGGCTGAGCGAAGGATGAGTCTCCGACAACATTAAACTTAAAATTATTTTAAATTTTTTTTAACTTAAAAATCATTTTGAACTTAAAACTATTTTTAAATTTTTTTAACTTAAAAATCATGTTAAACTTAAAACTATTTTAAAAAAATTAACTTAAAAATCATTTTAGACTTAAAAATTATTTTAAAGATTTTTTTAACTTAAAAATTATTTTAAAGATTTTTTTAAACTTAAAAATAATTTATTTTTTTTAAAAAAGAAATTGTTACTTGAAAATTATTTTTAAAACATTTTAACTCAAAAATTATCTTAAGGGGGCTATTCTAATGTAAGAAATTAAAAATTATTCTTAACTAAACAATTAAACTTAAGAATCATTTCAAGTACAGTTAAAATTAAACTCAGATTAACCCTAACTCCTACCTATTGTAGGAAACCAAGTGGATCTTGGACAGTAGTTACTCCAAACATATGATTAGAGATCACACCAAACTTACTCAACTTACCTACAAAAGCTTAAGAACAATTGTCTTTGGGAACAACGGCAAACTCAAGGTAATTGACATAGGTAATATTGAACTTAAAATTGACTTTATTATTACAAATGTGTTACTTGTTGAAAATTTCAAGTATAACCTTCTTAGTATTTTTCAATTATGTGACACTGGATATAAGGTTAGGTTCTTATCCTCAGAATGTTTAATCAAACACTTAGATAACCCTACGATAAGCCTAAAAGGGTTTAGAAAAGACAACATCTGCAATTAACCTAACCACTTCTTCACTTAAGTGTTACTTAATACAAAAAGAAAAAACTTGGTTATGGCATAGAAGAATGTCACACACAAACTTCATAAATATAATCAAATTAAATGGATTTGTTAGAGAATTATCAAAATTGCCTAACTTAGACTCAACAATTTGTAATGCTTATCAACAAGGAAAACAAACAAAATCTACTCACAAACCAACTAATCAACTTCAAACAAACTCTATACTAGAACTTTTACACTTAGGCTTATTTGACTCCCATGGGGTCAAATCCATAAATAGAAGCTTATATTGTTTAGTAATAATAGACAACTATTCTAGGTTCACCTGAGTAAAATTCTTAAAAAATAAGGATGAAACTTTTGAAATCTTTACAAATTTTTGTAAGCAAGTTGAAAATGAAAAAGATCTTAAAATTAAAAGAAATAGAAGTGATAATGGGGGTGAATTTAAAAATCATAATTTTAACAAATTTTGTCTTGAAAATGGATATCATCACGAATTTTTTGTCCTAAAACACCTCAACAAAATGGAATTGTAGAAAGAAAAAATAGAACTCTACTTGAAGCCTCTAGGACAATGCTAAATGAATATAATCTACCTAAATACTTTTGGGCAGAAGCTGTTAGTACAACCTGTTATATGTAAAATAGAACAACACTAAATAAAACATATAACAAACCCTTCTTTGAAATATATTATAATAAACAACCCAATATAAAATACTTTAAAGTATTTGGGTGCCCAACCTTCATACTAAGCACAAGAGAACACTTAGGAAAATTCACTTCTAAAATAGAAAATGGATTTTTTGTAGGATATTCACTGAACAGTAGGGGTTACAGAATACATAATAAAGTTACACTAAGAATTGAAGAAACCACAAATGTAAAATTTGAAGAGTCCAACCAAATCCTAGAACAAACCCAGATTCAGCCAATTGATTTTGTCCAAGGTGACAATAATCAAGAAGGAGCCAATGAATGTTTAAATCATGAAGAGGAAGATCAACCTCAAGTGAGTCAACCCTCTAGGACCATAAGAGTCAACCCAAATTATCCAATTGACCAAATAATTGGTGATCCATACCTAAGGGTTCAGACTAGGTCATCCTTTAGAAACCTAAGTCAAATATCTCTAATTTTAAAAATTAAACCTAAAACCATAGCTGAATCTTTACTTGACCCAGACTGAGTCATAGCTATGCAAGAGGAACTAGTTTAATTTAAGAGAAATGAACTTTGGGACTTAGTACCACCACCCAAAAATAAGAAGATAATAGAAACAAAATGGGTGTTTAGAAATAAATTAAGCGAAACTGGGGAAATTACTAGAAACAAAGCTAGGTTAGTTGCTAAAAGGTTTAGTCAAGTAGAGGGACTTGACTATGATGAAACTTAGACCCCGGTGCTAGATTAGAGTCCATTAGAATGTTACTTAGTTATATAGCCCATAAATGGTTCAAATTGTATCAAATGGATGTCAAATCTGCCTTTCTAAATGGACTAATAAAAGAAGAAGTTTATGTAGGACAACCACCTGAGTTTGAAAATTTAGACCATCCTGACTATATCTTTAAGCTAAAGAAAGCCTTATACGGACTTAAGCAAGCATCTAGGGCATGGTATGAAAGGTTGACTTCTTACCTAATATCCAAAGGGTTCAACCAAGGTCAAATTGACCCAACCCTATTTATTAAATCAATAAAATAAGATATCTTTATAGCCCAAATCTATGTAGATGATATAGTCTTTGGTTCAACCAACTCAGAATTTTTAGAAGAATTTATGAATCTAATGGAACAAGAATTTGAAATGAGTCTAGTAGGGAATTAACTTTCTTTTTAGGATTACAAATCAAACAAACAAATGAGGGTAATTATATTTATCAACAAAAATATATCAAAGAATTACTTAAAAAAATTGGGATGGAAAATACTAAAGAAATAAAAGTACCTATGGCTGTTAACATAATCCTAGATGACGACCTTAATGGAAAACCAATTGACTTAAAATACTATAGGAGTGTCATAGGTAGCTTACTGTACTTAACTGCAAGTCGACCCGATATTTTATTTGCACTTAGTATGTGTGCTAGATACCAAACTTATGCTAAAGAATCTCATTTGATTCAAGTCAAAAGGATCTTTAGATACCTTAAAGGAACACCAAATGTAGGAATTTGGTACCCTAGAACTAACAATTTTGAATTAATAGGATATTCTGACTTAGATTACGTTGGATGTAAATTAGACCACAAAAGCACAAGTGGTGGATGCCAACTACTAGATCTATCACTTGTCAGCTGGTTTAGTACAAAGCCACACTATGTTGCTCTATCTACAACTGAGTCAGAGTATATAGCTATAGGAGAGTGTGCCGCACAACTACTATAGCTGATGCACACCTTAAAAGACTTTAATTTAAACCTTATAAATGTAAAAGTATTAATTAAAAATATCAGCTCAATTAATTTAATAAAAAATCCTAATCCTATGCATCATTCAAGAACCAAACACATTGAAATTAGACACCACTTTATCAGGGATCATGCCACTAAAGGAGATATTAAACTCAAATACATTGAGTCCAAGTCTAATTTAGCTGA
>JBBMJZ010030647.1:0-10191 GCA_037833815.1 Zingiber zerumbet
GGTCAAATATATTTGGCTAGTAAAAAATTAAATATTACTAGCCAAATCAAATTTTGGGTAGTAAACAAATTAAATATTACATACCAAATCTAATTTTGATAGGTAAAAAAATTACACATTACCGACCATATTAAACTTGTGTTAGTAATAAATTAAAATTACCTGCCAAATAAATTTTTGTCGGTAATTAAAATTATTTACTGGGCAAAGTAAAATTTGGCTGGTAAATCTTTTATTTACCAGCCAAATTCAATTTAGACTGAATATTTTCTCGAATAAACACAACTTTTTCCATAGTGAAGATCGGATAGACATGGATGCAATCGACCCACAAAATAAATATTTAAGGGGTTTTCTGACATAATTTTTGCCGCGGTTATATACCTACTAAATGTTCTCATTACAACTGTAGGAGTGGCTATAGAAACTGATTCTACAATATGCCTTTTGCCGCAGTCACAAACCGCTTCTAATAATAATATCATGTAGTGATCACATTTGGCAGCTGCAAATTATCTAATTTAGAGTCGGTTATGTGAACCGCTGTAACTCAAGATATATAGCAACAATTCCTATAAAACCAATTCAAGCTATAAGAGCGATCATTTGACTAGTTCTAAAAAATCGGTGCTGAAACCTCCATTTTTTTTAGTATAAAAGGGTGCCCATGATTTGTGACATGATTTTTAAAGAAGTACTAAATTTTAATTTAGTATTAAAAGGATATCCATGACATGTACCATTAATGAATTTTTCAATCTGATCAACACTAATGAATTGATAGTAATTATAGTTCATAACTATATGAATATTTCATCTATGATCAATATTAATTTATATTATGTTATAAATTTTTGAATTTAAATATTGATCAAATCTCTAGTCAATATCAATTCTTGACAAAGTCCTTATTGGGTGTTTGATCTTCCCATACAAAGGGCAACTGTGGTAGGGTAAATGTTTTCCATGTAATTTTCTCCCTTCTTCTCCTAGAGGGGTTGCTAAAATGACAACTTCATTTTTTGCTCCAATACTAATCCTTGAGAAATATAATATCGATCAACATCATATTGTAGTGGCAATCATGGTTTGCGAAATCGTGATCTTTGATCGTAGGATTGTACGATCCAGAATACCTAATCAATCCTAGATTTTGAAGAATCAATTTTTTAGCGGAATCGTAGTAGGATAGGTAAGATCAGTAGGATTGATCGAATCAAAGTAGGATCGAAATAGGATCATAGTAGAATCGTTAGAAGCTTTGAGATGGGTTAAACCATGTGATCTATAATATATCAAATCAAAGTATATTAAGAGATCTACACTAGATTACTGAGTAAAACCTTAACTTCCTAGTTTTAGATTAAAAAACATCGTTTAAAGACTCTTCGGAGGCTCGAAATATTTTTTATAATCTTTTGGACTATTTTATAATTCAAGTTATTTTTATTTTTGTAAAGTTAGGATTAGGATTTTGAAACTATTTAAGCGTCTATTTAGTTGGTTTTGAGTTAGTTTTTAATCAACAATATTTTTTTTTCCTAAAACGATGAGTTTTTGATTCTAGTATCTAGTATTATGCGGAATTAATAGGTCTTTAAAAGATTATTTCAGACACTCGTGTTTGAATTAAATGTTTCAATAGCTTCTGCTAACTCAACTACTTTGTTCATCTTTAAACTAAGTTATCTTGTAAACTAAGAGAATATTTTTTAGGTGATGTGATTATTATTATTGTATTAGTAGAAATTTTATACTCTTTAGTTCTATGATATGAAAATATAAATATTATTAAGTGTTATTGTCTTACCATGATAGTTAAATTACTAATTAATTTAAATTTATATATATGTAATAATATCAAATGTGGTGTCAATTTTCGATGATTATATGTATATATAAAATTATTAATGTCAATATTCCAACTCATCTGATTTTGATATCAAATAAATCTTGCGCAGGCGGATCATGATTTTTCAAACTACGGTGTCAATAAAATTCCCAAGCCATTTGACTAAGAGACCGTTGATAAATGATCTTAAAGATGAATTTATTCAATTCATTTCGGACAAATTTCAGCTCAAGACCAACCCCAATTCTATTTTTTGCGTTACACCCACAACCAAAGAAACAAAATGCACATTCAAGACAATGTCCAGTCAGTGCCCATAGGATGAATTATTTGACACGGTTTGCACATGATGGAAATTATATATTGTAAAATATGATAATAGACAATGTCTTCAACATGGGTAGAGATTCACTAAAGCTATATGAATACGAGTCGTTGCTCAACTGGTGCATATAAATACAGTTAATACTATAACGAGGATTTAGAGCAGAGATTGACTAATAGCTATAGAAACACTTGTTCAATAAGAAAATCTCGCATTCTAATCATTCAATCATTGAAGAAAGCAATCAAAATCTTTTTAGTTTTTGCTGCAAACTATAGTTTTTGCGGCAACTGAAAACTCACAGAGCCAACAAAGATTACAAGCTTGTAAGTTCAAATTATTGAGCTTTTAATGAGTCCGCCCGACTCTTATCTGAAGCAAAAGTTAAATAAATAAATTACATTGTAACCACAAAAGGTAGCGGCAAAATAATGGACCATCTCCTGCAGTTCTTTAATCTGCTCGAGATTGACCGGCTCGAGAGGAAAGGATGATGCCGACAATAAGGCCATAGAGGGCAAGAGCTTCGGCGAAGATGAGTATCAGAATCATTCCCACAAAGAGCTTTGGCTGCTGGGCGTTGGCCCTACAACAAATGGAATAACACAGCATTAAGATCAGACTGAAATTTACAGAGACCTGTTATTTTGTTTGAACTTCATATATATATAACCCTATACACGATTTTCAAGTTCGTTGGGTGCCGTGATCCACAACATGCACAGATCTCTCAATTTCAAATATTCTAAGATGCTTGGTCTATGTACATAAAGGTAGCCCAGATTAAAAAAAAAATATCATAACATCTCATTTACAAAGGTTTTCACATGGATTAAAAGGTAAATACTAGGTACATAAACCGATGCCTATGCCTGGAAGTTGTTTAAGCCTAGAGATGTCCACAGTTAATGGGCTGCTTTTAGGGCATGTCTGCTTGGAAGCAGCTCCAGTAGGGCGAAGGAGGGCAAAAAGTAGTCAATTTCTTTCTTTATCTATTTCAGTAGAAGAAGAAAATTAAGGAGAAGGATCGGAAGGGGCAATTTGAAGTTCCTTTACCCTTTTTTAGCTCCATCCAAAAGTGAACAGAAGATGAGAGAAAATGAGAAATGGTGGAAAGATTAGTTTATCCCTGCATGTCTAGGAACAACAAATCAGAGTTTTAAATTTTCTCAATTTATCTTCTTTCCTTTTTTTCTAGTAGGCAAATTAAATGAAACTCCTCCCCTCTCCCTTCCTTCCCCTCTTCCCTTTCTGGACACTCTTCTCTTCTTTTCACTTTCCTCTCAAATAAACATGCTTTTAAGGCCAAAACCACCTCCAAAATTAAAAGTTAGTGATAGCTAGAGAGTTCATATACCACCAGACAACTAAAAAAACAGAATACCAAGGATCCAGACATCATATTATCAAAGCATATATACAGCTAGAAGATAGTGAGACATCAAAAACATACAGATATTAGGATGGTAGATGTTCAAACATCTTCATTGTTTGTAGGTATTGACGGAATGGACAAGGGTTCTACTTTCTAACTATGGAAAATAAGCAAATTCAGACCTCGATGTCTGCTGCAGTTAGTAGAGGACTGAAAGACAATAAATTCTTTCTAGAAAAGGCATATAAATGTAGATTCAAATTTTGAAGTTACATCTGTCTTTGGTCTCTAAAGAGATTCTGTTTCAACTAAATTGTTTGTCTTATATTGTCAACAACATCAGAAGTCAATCCCATAATTATCATATGTTTGTTGGAACTAACAATGGTTCCTTTCCATGACTGAAAATATTTTTACTCATTACAAAGATACCATGCATAGCATAAAAGCAGATTTTCATTCATTACAAAAACTAAAGGCAAAAACTATGGGGTACGCTAATATTTTATATTTGCATAGAAGAAGAAAGCATTGTATCAGATCCCGTGCATAGTTCGTTTGACGCATGTTTGCATAGAAAAAATGATTTGATTATGATATACATGTGATCAGGAACTCAAGCCAAGGAGATAATTATGATGGAGGTCAAGAGTGTCAGATTGGTCAGATTAGAGAATCCACAACAAGACTGAATATTTCTCCCAAATATTTGTGTTCCCTACATCCACATCATAAATTAAATATCTCACTCCTCAAATATCCCAAATCCCACAATCAAATATCCCACAAACCAATATTTACAGGGCCCAACTATCAAACATCTCACTCTCCAAATATCCCAAATTCCATCATTAAATATTTTTCTTAAATTTTTTTTGTTAAGAAAAAAGAGAGAGAGAGAGAGAGAGTCTATGCCTGGTGATTTCAAATCCCCTCAACAATATGCCCATCCAATGGGGGATATTTGAGATTGAGGGATATATGGAGAAATATCCCCCCTGTGGATGCCCTCAAGGATAGCTATAGGAGCACAAAGCATCTCGAGTCATGTTGCAAAAATGATACGGAATATGATATCACAGTTTTGCTTTGGGAACCTAGGGAAGTCATGGATAACAGAGAACAATAGGAGAAATGGATTTTTGTTCTTGTGCAATTTTCTTGATGTATGGAGGTTTTAGTGCATTTTTCTCTGGTTGAATTTTCTATTCTACCATGTAGTACTCATATTGAAGGGAAGATTTATTAGAAGAATTAGATGTCCTTGGTATGTAGTAAAACAGAATCTCGTTTCACCCTCCTTTCTTATTTATACTGATGCATCAAACTTTCATAGTGTTACTTTGCTTGTGACGAAACTAACCAGACTGATCTTGTCCGCCATTCCAATATTTCCAATATCAATAAAAAAAAACTTTAAGAGTTATCTGGTTCAGATGACAATGCTTGATAATTAGCATAAAACATCCTTAATCAAAGTTAAGGACAACAATATATACGACATATGTGCAATTGATCAATCATATGCTTTAACCAGGGGGAAAGTTTCTCATCTATCCTAAGGGCATCTCAAAATCAATCAAGCAAATTTACGAGGATAGAAGACAAGATAAGAGAATAGGTCTCCGACAATTCAGCCAGAACAACAGAATTCAGATCACTCTCAGATCTAGAGAGGGTCTCAAACAGATACCTGACTCCAGCATCTCCTACGATTCCAATCGCCATGCCAGCTGAAAGTCCTGCGAGGCCACAAGCCAGCCCGGATGAGAGGTGCGCGTACCCATCGAAGAGGTAGTACGACTTGGCCTTGGGGTTGATCCCGGTGCTTATTATCACCGCAATGATGAGACCGTAGATCCCCAAAACTCCGGCCATGACAACGGGAACTATCGACTTCATCACGAGCTCCGGGCGCATCACGCCCATGGAAGCAACACCAACGCCGCTCTTCGCAGTTCCGTACGCCGCCCCCATGCCTGCGAGGAACAAACATCAATCCGAAACATTTCAAAAACGAAACCTTCACATCGAGTCCAGCTCGACGCCGAGACGAAGACCCGGAAAGGGCGCATGAGTTGGGAGAAATTACAAGAGAAGACGAGCGCCGCGGCCGCGCCGAGGAATCCGAAGAAAGGGGCAGTTTCATCGCCGCTGAAGCTAGACATCGGGGCCGGGCAGCGGAGTCGAGGAAACCCTAGTTTGCTTCGGAGGAGGTAAGGTAGGGAAGGGCGGAGAGAGAAAGAGAACGAGAGGCGGTCAGATCCAAAGAGTCGTGGTGACCGAAATTTATTTCTCGGACACGGCTGACATCATAATACCAAAAATACCCTTATGATATATGACAATTTTAGCAGCATTTTCGGTTTCGTCATGGGGTCTTTGGTCATTGAACATTTGCTTTCTTCTTTACCGGCCAATTCTCCGAAGGTTCTTTCTTACCTGCAGGCTTTGGTTCAATGCTTTAACTATACAGTTGGTGTACGTACACGTGGCAACGTAGATGATCTTCGAGGAATACCGTATATACCTGCGCACTGCGCTGCGGCATGAACAGAGCGACAAATAAAGAGATTGTGATGGAGACACCACTGGCTCACAACCAGATTCCACACTGTTCCTTAAATGTTGTGATCCTGAGCCCATGGCGCACGCGTGGACTGGCTCTGCTTCACAAGTTCTCGGTCCGGCTTCTGCCTCCCATGAACACTTTTTCATCGATCTCTAATATGGATCAAGAACTGTGTACGTTATCTCCAAGCAGAGCCGGTGAGACGTGGTCTTTCCACTGCCAACAGACCTCCTCGAACCCTATCTCTGGCTCCTAGTGATCGCTTGATTTCATAAAGAGAGGGCCTCGAGCCAAGCAGATTAGGCAGAGATCGAGAAGGCTCATGTTCGCTATGGCCACAGCTCAGTCCATGCTCGTGTCCAGCATTAATGGAGGCAGAGAGACGACGGCGCTTCTTCAGTCTCAAATTCGCCGGCTCCGACCGACGCCGTTCTCCCACTTCCTCCTCCCTCCTCGGCCGTCGCCTTCTACTTCTTCCACTTCTTACAGGCCAGTTCTGGCCGTATTCAAGTCTAAGGCCAAGGCTCCGCCCAAGAAGGTTAGTAACAAAGTTTGAAGCATGCAGATGCTAAGAAAGAGCTTAAGCTTGATGGTGTTTTGAATAAACAGGTGGAGAAGGCCAAGGGAAAGGTGGAAGATGGCATTTTTGGTACGTCAGGGGGAATTGGATTCACCAAGCAGAATGAGCTATTCGTCGGCCGGGTTGCTATGCTTGGATTTGCAGTGAGTACATCGATCCTTTCATTCACTCTTACAAAACTCAATTGCTTGCGAATATATCAACAAGAGCAAGCCAAGCAAACCGAATTCATGTGTGGATCTGAATCTGATTGTGAGTGCCTTCACTGACGACTGCAGGCATCAATACTAGGAGAAGCAATCACAGGGAAAGGAATCCTGGCACAACTTAACCTGGAAACAGGAATACCAATCTACGAAGCTGAGCCTCTCCTCCTCTTCTTCATCCTCTTCACCCTTCTTGGAGCCATCGGAGCTCTCGGGGATCGTGGCAAGTTCGTCGACGACGAACCCGCAGGCTTGGAAAAGGCTGTCATCCCCCCTGGCAAGGGAGTCCGATCAGCTCTAGGACTCAAAGAAGGAGGTATAACAGGATCATAAGATCATATCACTCGTTTTATATCACTGACTATGTGTTTGTTTCCACTGAAGGTCCCCTCTTTGGGTTCACAAAGGCAAATGAGCTCTTTGTTGGCAGATTAGCTCAGCTTGGTTTTGCAATCTCGATAATTGGGGAGATCATCACAGGGAAGGGAGCCCTCGCTCAACTGAACATCGAGACCGGTGTGCCGATCAATGAGATTGAGCCACTGGTCTTGTTCAACGTGCTCTTCTTCTTCATTGCCGCAATCAATCCAGGAACCGGCAAATTTGTCGTCACTGATGAGGAAGAGTAAATAAGAGCGGGAAGCTCTGTGTTTGTTTTCTTGTCTTAGTACTAGTTCTTGTTGTATCAGTAGTTTGTTTGGGTAGCCAAGTGATATACGTTTGTATTCTAATGAAAGGTGGATAATCCTCTTTTGCAACCTGAAAATTTGGTATAAATTCATCTGAAATGCTATGTTCGATGCCGCATTGTTCTTTTGGGGAAACTTATCTTCCCCATTTTTATTGATTTACTTGAAAATGATCTTACAATTTCTTGTTCTTGGATTGATCCGGTCCGAGATCAAGAAATGGGTTAACTCAGCAAAGTAACCACGACCGAGTGCTTCCGGACCTGACCGGACCGGATCAATGCAAGAAAGACTAAGACAAACCTTTAAATACTAAATAGAGTAAAGAGTAATGAAAAATATTGATCTTGTCGCTGCTATCCGTTACCTTTTAAATAGAGAGGGAAAGTCCTATCTCCCAAAGGATGCACTTCTTCAATAATTATGGTTGGAGCATGCCAAACTCGGATGAGACTCAGATGGACTCGACTTGCGCTCTTCCAAGAGTGGCCAACTTAACTTGAGCTCGGTTTGACTTTAGTCTAGCTCGATTTGACTAGACTCAAACACGGCTTCACAATTTCCCAAAACATAAAATAAAAACCAACACCAATTCCGTAGTGAAAAGCTCAATTGTGTTTCAAATTATTGGTTTATTGCCGTGTCATCAACTTAATTGCTAACTGAGGAAAACAAATGATATATTTCACACTTTTTTATAAACGTTGTGAGAATTTAAAAAAAAAAGAAATAAAACGTTGGGATAGATTTACAATTTCAGACACAGATTCTGATAAATTTATCAAAAGTTTTAAGGGCATTTGAAACAAAGGGCCAATTTCAGTGGTCGAACTGAAAATTTCTGTTTAGCGCACGCTTTTTGCCTATTTCTGTAACGAAGCCCTAACATTACGTCGTTGTAACGTCTTCCGGCGCCGGATTTCACGCCGTCGGCCAGTGCTCTCAGGATCCTAGCCGGCGAGTGACTTACTTTTCCACCGCCTCTCTTTGCTCATTGTCGCCTGAATCGATCACACACCCACGCCGCCCTCCTCGCACCCCTCCTCGCCCGCGCCCATTCCCCCTTAGAAGCGCTTCAAGCCACTGGTCGCCTCATCCATTCATCCGATCACATCTTTGTCGTCAGTGCCCCTCCACCTCGAATACTCTTTGCGCCACGTTTGCTACAATTCCTGTACTCCTACCATTACAGTTCTGCCTTCCAACTCAGTCATTAGGTATGATAATCGATAACTATGATATATTAACGAAGGCATGTCATTATTAACTTTTTTTGTAGATATATTGCGCTCGTGTGCAGCATAATTCAATTTAATTTCCGGGTAAGACTCAAGAAGTGGAGAACCTTCACTTACTTGGAGGATTTATCTGCTTTACTTGGTGATTTTTTGCGTTTTACTAGGTGAATATGCAGGTTTTAATGAATATTTCTGTTTATAGTTGTGAATATTTTTTGTAGGTGTCTGTGTTATAATTGTTGATTATGATACTTATAAAAAGTTTGAATGAAGAATTCATGACAGCTGAACTATTTGTAATATGTGACTTTTGAAGCTTGTTGATCTATTTTGTGTATTGTTGATGCTGTCTTTGGACTCAGATCAATGAAATGGTGAATTGGTGCTCTCACCGGGTTTAAAATTATTGGTATTTGTGGGCAAGCAATAACTGCAAGTAGTAAATTATTCTATACATGACAGGGTCGTGTTGTTTGGAAGAAGAATCTAAGCCTAACGAAGAACAAAGTGAAGATTAGAGGTTTCCATGACCTCCACCACTTGTGTCATCCCCTCTTTGCCCATCACTCAACATCTTACCACCAACCATGTTGATCTCCCTTCGGTAGGAAGTGACCGATCAAACACCTTTCTCTTGTCCTCCCTGTTAAAACTTTGTATTTTTCTTTTTCAACTGCTTGATGCATATTCTAACACATGCAACTATTTATAGGAGTTGAGGTGTTGGAATTTGCGTAGAAGCTTAGGTTTATCCTCTAGGAAGAGCTCAATGCCTTTACCGAAGATGTCATTGAGGTCAAACACAAATCTTGGTGGCGGTGATGTAGACAAGGAGACTGAAACTTCAGCTATGGTGGATGGTTTTATTGACCATTCAGATGATTTATCTTCAGATCTGGGTCTGTTTAACCTTCTTGACTACTGCTTTTGTTTTCTTAATCGAGAATCTATTTTCCATGCATTGGAGACTCATTTATTTAATCAGAGTTGGAGAGGGAACCTGGCATTGCAACACTGTTGACTTCTTTTGGGAATTCTTTTGATCCATATGGAGCTCTGAGCACACCATTGTACCAAACATCCACGTTTAAGCAGGTAAAGATGGTTCTTTTCTCCTTTCCAGAAAAATAAATGCATGATTCTTTTATTAATTTCTATAAAAGATCTTTCTTACTAGCAATATAGCCTTGCATAAATCTCAATAAAGGAATAAAATTCATCTAGACAACTGCAAATAGTTGGGACATGATAAAAGTTTTTTTATTCAAAAAGGGCTTTATGTTATAAAAATTGTTATTTTATTTATTTAATATAAAACAAGTATAATACATAATTCTAGAATTGTATTCTCCTT
>JBBMJZ010030654.1:8293-25778 GCA_037833815.1 Zingiber zerumbet
ATCACTTTCTAATACAAAAAAGAAACTAATAAATATGACAGGACATCGAAATCAAACTACTAATTTGCATTAATATCTACATTATGGATTCTAAAATCCAGATATATGCTTGTATTAGTTAATTTTTAATATATTGAATTTTCCAATTTTTAGTTAGCTCGATGAAAACTGATTTATGATTCCATATATAATTTGAGCTTTTCAGATTCAATTTAAGGTTAGAGTTTGGGAAACCTCGCCAAAATAGTCCAGCATCATCCACCCCACGACAAAATAATCATAGGGTTATTTTACCCTAATACATCAGCCATTTACATAAAAAAAAAAAAGTCAGACATCTAATAAAATATTTTGTACCGACTAAAATTAATCTCAAAATCTATTGAAATAAATACCTATATAGATACCAACCATACCAATCCATGGAATTAAATTTTGATAACCATGATTATATGCCTATGATATCTCAATCTTCATCGATAGATCCCTACTGGGCTTAGGTTTGAATAAAATGAGATCGGGCAATCAGTGTGAGAACTCCAACACTTCACATGGCCTCTTAATGACGTTTAGTCGGCAATTGGACTCTGAAGAAAGAGAAACTTAGAAGAGCTATCATACACGCTAGTACTTGAAGCCATCGTACCTTCAAATGGTCATCTGAATGGAACAGACCATCTGTCCACTGTGTAATCCTTTTCCATTTTTATTTTATGCTGCAGAATACAAACCTGAAAAATTAAAATACTAAGAGCAGTTAATACCCAAACACAACCTACCCCCATTTTATAATAAGATAGCGGTGGTTGATGAGACGGACTTACGCTTTTTCTAACACAGCAGTACCTCATTCATTTGTATAAAAGATTTAGCAGGTGAAGTATGAGAGAAAAATAGATCAAACGATAATTTTTCCGTCCAAAGTAGCTTGTTTTTTTTTTCCCACTGAACACATCCAACTCCGAAACATGTAAACATGTTGGAGACAATTTATCTTTCGAGTTCGTGGATGACTAGAGTAACATGTAGATTCTCTGCATACATAAATCAAAGTGGAGCATTAGTTAATTAATAAACCTTACTTTGCGACATTGACCGTGATCACTGATTTCATGCCACAACACAAGGCAATCATGGAGCGGAGAAAGAGGTGGTCACTTTGGACCGTTTTGGTTACTGCCGCTGAGCGCTGTGTCCCTTGTCAGATTAAATGAAGAGAAAACCCACCGCTTGAAGCAACACAACCGTTACCGCAACACACGGAAGCAACAACTACTGCTATCTGTTACCTGATGCTTGATGGAGCCAATTTAAATGTCGCTAGAGATCAGGACTCTTCAGGTAAGGGCAAGCGACCATCACAGAAAGGTAGTAGCAGCTTTTGCCTTCCATATCCCATTCCATGCGGTGGCTTCTTCAGGTAAGGCCAAGCGACCATAACAGAAGGAAGCAACAAAGTAATATCTCCATCAGTGACAACAGTCTGCTTACCTTCTCTTGGTACGTGGCCCCTTCTCACGGGCATTCACACTCCAATGTCATGGAGAATCCCACACTCTGCAAGCAGGCGATGTTATTATTATTCTCCTTGGTCGCCTGCAACGTATATAACACGCGCGCCTAGCACGCTCTTTTACCATAGCCCATATAAGCTCGCCATTGACATCATGTCACGTGGGAGGTAGCTCAAAGCAGACGGAAGTATTCATTCTCCCTCTTTGTTTAAAAATATAGAGATTGAATGCAGAATCTGTGCGAGAATATATCCTATAATATAGAGTTTTGAACTAGTCTTCTTACCTCATCCCATCGCATTAAATAAGACAACTGAACCAAGGTAGCCCGAAGTTGGTTGAATGCTCCTATCACTGTTTCTCTTTCTCTACCACACTTCTCCCCTACCTGAATCGTACTAAATCACCATAGCCAACTGCAGGCAAAGGTAACACAGAAGGATGGGGAATTGCCAGGCAGCGGATGCGGCAGCGGTGGTGATCCAGTACCCGGGCGGGAAAGTGGAGAGGCTACACTGGCCGACGACCGCTGCCAATGTCATGAAGAGCAACCCAGGGTACCACGTGGCCCTCGTAACCCTCTACGTCCCGCCAAGTGAGAGACAGGATGGCGGCGTTGGGATCCGGATTACCCGGGTGAAGTTGCTCAAGCCTAAGGAAATGCTTCTGCTCGGCCAAGTTTATCGGCTGATCGCCTCTCAAGGTTCTTATTTCCTCTCGTCTTTATTTTTCTGCCATGCTGATTGCTGTTGTTTAGTCGTCCGGCGTGTGATCTAACGGCGAACATTTGTGGGGAATTTCTTGGTCAGAAGTCGCAAAAGCTCTGAGGCAAAGGCACTATGAGAAGCTGAAGAAAAGCCAGAAAGAAATGATTATGAAACAGAAACAGCAGCAGAAGCAGAACGGAGATGAAAGACAGGAGGATGCAGGAAGAAGCCATGAGGTATGGCTACAACAATTGCTACAAAGATATTCTTGCATATAACTTTCACGATATATCAACTACTAGCGTCTAGAACTGTAACCAAATCAATAGGTAGATTGGCAAAACAAATAAAAATGATGAAAAAATCTCAGATCTAACCATGAAACAGGAATTTGTCACTCAATCATGAAGAAAATTAATGAGTCGCTCAATGCAACAGATGTTAATTTGCCTACCAATCAGCAGTTGAAAGACACAAAACAAACGGAACATGAACTTGAAATGGGCACATACGTCTCATTTACTGATGTATACATAATGTTTAGGATGAATTCAGAAATAATGATTGCAACACTATTCTGTTTGAAATGAACAGGTAACAAGACAAGAACAAGATCCACTGAAGAACACACAGACGACAATGAGAGGCAGACAATGGCGTCCTTCGCTCCAGAGCATCTCAGAAATGTCAGGCTAGTTGTGCAACAGTTTACAAAACATAAAATGAAATCTTGACAGCATTCAAAGATAGATCTCAACCATTAACTAATCTTGTGTGTCTGATGTTCATGAATAGTTGAATGTACACCATCAAAATTTGAGATATAGGGTAACGTTGCCAGAGGCAAACCAGCCTGTAAAGATAGATTTCCAATAACGGTTGATGCATGTATTCCCCAGATTGATTTCAGTAAGGAAGACATATGTAATCATAAACTAGAATTGACGGAGAATGAATTTGGGGGTTTTCAATCCTGTAGTCAGAACAATTTTACAATTACAACATTCTTATTCAGTTAGCAGGAGAACCAAAAAAAAATCATGTAAATGCTCAATGATCAATAGGCTCTTGGAAATTCTATTTTTGCGCATCCAGGATGAGATAGTTTTGTAGTTTCAGATTTCTCAAAACTATATTGTTAATCATTCACAATTTTTCCTAACCAGTTACCATTTGATTCCAGTATCATTTTGATCATATCACAATGTTATCTCATTCTCATCATGTATGCATTTTTCATTTCTTAAAGATGTCTCTTAATACCAATCAATGTTCTTTCCTGCACCAATTCTGTGTCCTGTCTGATTGTCCAGTAGGCATTTAACAGCTCCACACACTGAAGAAGATATATAATATTGTTAAATAGGATTCTTTAAAGATCGATTTTCAGATAATTGTAAGTAACGAATATGGAAAATTAATATGGTTTCAGTTCCAGGCATTCTGAATAATGAGCAATTTCCCTTCTTATAACCTTCTTATTCCAGAAAATAGTAGCATGTCTGGGATGGCGCCAAGACCTCCTATTAAGTGAAAAGAAAAACACCAGTTAATGTCATGCTAATAGTAGGGCAAGGGTTTCCCGAGGTCTTCAATTCTGGGTGAATTGGATAAAAAAGACTAGGAGCAAAGCAGTCGAAGCGCTTCCTTAGCCAACCAATGTGCACATGAGCTCACGGTCTGGGATAAGGTAAGAAGCCTACTTGCCAATTCCCTACACCCCAATACTGAAATGGTTTGCATGGCTGGGTAATAAAGGGAGAGAGTCAATATTTCACACTTAATGAACTGAAGAGCTATTAGGGAGCCTGTCTCAATAATTTTTTTTCCTAAACCCCTTGCACCATGCAAACTCTAGGCGTGTTCATGAGACCTCCTATAAAGAGAATGAAGGTTGGACACTCAGTGTTCATGGAACCTCCCGTCAAGAACACAAATCATTGCAGCAAATCCCTCCTAAGCTGACAAAACCAAAGAGAAGTGACAATGGCGTGTTTATAATATTTTTTATAAAGCCCAGCCTATCTAAAACTGGCGTCGATGATGAAACAAATTGTAATAATGCAAAGTTAGAGACATAAGAGCAAGGATCCTTAACTTCTGTGGGTAGCGGACCTGAGAAAGCAAACTATCTGAATAAACCACCATGAATTCCTTATCTGGTGGGAAACTTTGATGGGACCGAGCCGGTCATGCCAACTTAAAAAAAAAGGATCGGAAACTTCCAATTGCCATTTTCTGTTAGTGCATCGACCACAGATAGGGTCACTCCTTGCAGCCAGTGAGTTGCTTCTTGGTCTTGTTAAGAACAATAAGGAGAAGCAACGGGTTCTCTTGAAATTGCTCTTAATATGACTATGTATTTCTAAAATCAACTTTGGCACAAGAATTCTATTTCCAATTCTCTTAACTTCGACAACATTATCCTTGTGATCCTTCTCTAGCACTGCAAAAATAGATAATCGGATTTCCCCTTAATTTCAATTTCAATTTCAATTGTCAATCAATCAAAATCAGTAGCCGCTGCGTCCTAGAAGAATGATATTCACACTCTTAACAGATGTAATTTGTTGGCAAAGAACAACCCACTGTGTTCCAGAAGAATGGTTTTCGCACTCTTAAGTCTTAACAGACATAAGAAATGAAGTTTCCAACTTGTCAGGAAAGAACTACCCATTGTATTCCCGAAGAATGATATTCGCACTATTAACAGGCATAAGAAATGAAGTTGCTAATTTGTTAGGAAAGAAATACCAACCTCCGCGCAAATTTTCACGACTTCATCCACGTCCTCGCTGAAGATCTCTTTTGCTCCTGGCAAGATTCTTCTGATCTCGCCCTCAGACAAAGAACAAGCAGTATCAAAGATCACAAAGCCAGGATGGGATCAGGGTAGAGGAAGGCCGGCTGCTGCGATGCGGCTTGCCAAACTCTCCCAGCGGATGCATCGACGGCGGCACTGATCGAACAAGCTGTGAGGTGAATTGGTCGGATCGCGAAGCGAAACAGGGATGGTTCAAGATGATTCGAGTGGGTTGGGTCGGATAACGAATGAGCGAGGCCCAATGAGACAATATGGGCCGACAGCCAGGCCCATCCAATTTGAGTTGGCCACCACCACTTGCATGATACAATGCCAAGGACAGTTCAAAAAGAACACTGATTCATCTTTATTAACGTCTTTCCGTATCAATAGAAATCTTAATCCAGGCTACTTTACGTAGCCTTTACCTGCATTTGGAGCATCGAAACAAAGTCCACATGATCCAATTGCTTTCCCCCAGAGCTCTTTCATCACCAACAATGAATTGTCTCTGTCATCTACCACTTCTCCAAACTTAAGGTTCCCCACGGCCATCAAAGTGTCTTCTCCAATTGCACACCATCATGGCAGAAATAAAAAAGAAAAGAAAAGCCAAAAGAAAAAGGCAGGGCATGGCTTTAACTAGTTGACAGGTAGATAGGTAAGAGCTACTGATGATTATGAATAAGACCTTAACTTCTTCGTTCTTATTGCGGGGCAGAGTCATTGCAGATATTTACTATATGTCCACTTTGGTTACTTAGTGAACGAATATTTATGCTTTTTACCATCCTCCTTCAAAGCGTGTGCTGTGACACAGTTCACATCTAGAGGTTATCATTCATCTGCACGAATTGTGAACATTGTGTTATCATGCTGACTTGGGGTTTTTTATATCTCAGGACCTACTTCATCAACATTAGCATGAGGTACATATATAGTTCCTGCAGAGAGAAACAAAAGTTTGAAGCATCCTTTATCAAATCACGCTTGCCTTTAAGTAAATATCCTTTGAGAAAGAAAGGAGGCTAAAGAGAGTATTTAGTGGCGAAAAGTCTTCGGCTTTAGGGCTTTGGGGCTTTGGGCTTGTTCTTTGGATTCCTTGCTTTGAGGTCAAAGAGAGTTCCAAAAGGCAGTGGAAATCTAGGAGGATGTATAAGCAAGAAAGTCTAATGCACTTAAACAGGGAAAAGGAAGACAAAAAATAGAATATCATCTGCTTTTATTTTTCAGGAAAAAGAAAAATATTCACTCCGTTGGAAACATGTCAGGCATGAGGGAATCTGTCCACGATTTTCAATTTTAACAGCTTCATTTATTTTATCAGGAAAGAGAAAGTTCAAGGTATACCTGAACAGGTCTAGTTAATAAGATATATAATCATCCTATCATAAATAAGTAGAGATAGGATAGGTGGCTCTGATTAGATCATAGGTTTTAAATCACTTCGCCAAAATAGTTAATCATGTTAACCTCGTGTGATAAAGCAGATCTTGTTTTGGAAGACACTACTCGGCTTAGAGTTTTATCAATACTGAGGGCTCAGCATCCGACCAGCCCAAGGATCCGATCGAATTACGTCTCGGTTCGGACGATCATCCGTGCATTGATCTCCTCTTAACTTTGACATCGATCTCCCGGACTCTGATCCACCTTATTCACCACATCACACGACATCCTCCGTAGTTAGTAGTTGAATCACCATCAACCATCACCATCATCCTTGACTACTTACTGAATTATTTATCCCTGTAGTATGCATTATTCCTCCTCGACTCCAACATTTTTCCTCCTCTAAAGACTTTGTTTGCATGGGGCAGCTTTACAGCTGCAATATAAGATTCAGACAAATGACATAAGGTCAATTTGGTTTTGTTTGAGTTTGAACTTTCACGTTTTATTGGAAAGCAAATCCTTCGCCTATCTGTCCCACTCATTCATATAGCTCTCAAATCTCACAAGACTATTCTATTAACTATACAAGCAAAGCAATTATGATAGTGTCTCCACAAGCTGTGATGATGATGAAGGATCTTAGACAGGTCAATGATGAACATGGATAATACAAACAGAAGCACGCAAAGAATTCAAGATCATCAAAGAACGCAACTCCTAATCAAGGTCCCACTCACACAGCTTCCAATTGCGCACAGATGCGTTGTTTCCCAGTGGATATGGATCTTGTTAGCACAGTCCTCGAGTTCGTTAGTAGGCAGGGAATAAGGGGTAATGCGCGGCAACGTACCCGGCTTCTTGAGCTGTGCAGGTTGGACGCATTCCGACCAAGTCTCATGATTCCTCTGCCCGATCCATCTTCTTTCTCCATGCATCATGTTTCTGTCCCCCACACAGATACTGCCACGGTAGCAGGCAGAGTGATATCATCTGCAATCGCAGAATTCATGAGATAATGATTAATCTTTACAACAGCTGTTGGTGTCTTAGGTAAAATTTAATGTTTTGCTTGGTCATTTATTTTTCACTCCTTTTATCTCAGGAGCAGATTGTGATGCCGATCCGATATACCTGAATTTGACAAAAGAAATACCAGTTTTAATGTATTGCTAATTTTAGGAGTACGGATTTTAAATGACCAGTTGAACTTTATATAAAATGGAAAGAATTGCAGTAGCTCTAGGAACACAGCCTCAAGATGGCTGTCACTTCTTCAGGCTGACAAGGCATGCTTCATAATTAACGATGGATACTCGACAACAAGGAGTAAACAAAACAACAAAAAGAAAACGCTCATCATGCACATTCTGCTGAGGCAGAGGATGAGTCAGAGAGAGTAGTTTGACCAGAAGCAATAGAACAGTGTGAGATCTGGAATGCCATTAAGTTATCTTGTATCCTGCTTGAATATTGAATTTAGTATTTTTACAACAAGAACCACCAGCTGGAAGAGGCTCTCTTCCATTCAACAATCAATGCATTCTCTATTTGCAACAGACCCCACAGCCATCAGAAAGGAACACAAATCTTCACACTTAGCACTACACGAAATAATGGCAGACCCCCCCTCCCTTTGGGGGATATGCGACTCTAAAGCCCAGGACACTTGGATTATTATAAAAATAAAAAACCAACGAAGGAAATGACTTCTAGGATTAAAAAGGAAGAGAAGAAAATTCCTTCCTCACTAGATTGGAAGCAAACCAAACAAACTCCTGCATGAAATACTGAGGAATCTATAAAAACAAAATGATACTTGATCCTTAAATACAACTTGCTCTCTTATTCCCTAAGGTTCATATTTTATATTTCTAGCAAACTCATTCCATCAGCCACTCAGTGGCGATTCTGTTTGTTAATCTTCCTTCGCTTAGTCGGCAGAGATGAGGATGAAGATGTGAGCACAGAGTCCCTTTTAGATGGACAAGGTACCCTTTGCTGCGAGAGAATCAGTGAAGATTTGCTGAGCCTTCTTTCTACAACTGCTCGTTGCATTATTCGATAACAATTGGAGATTCTCTCCTAAAAAGACAAATTTGATACTATGATTGACCTATCCATCGATTAGCTCACGAATAAAAGCTACAGATCTTTCTAATCAGTTACCTCAGTAAGTCCAATGCACCATGTCGCTGCAATTGTAGGATTAACGACGGCCAGATCCCGAGTCTCATTTATTACACAGATTACAGCAGCTGCAGCAAGAGCCGACGGGGAATGGATTGCAGTGTCAATCTCTGTCGCAACATGGAGTTCAGATCTAAGCATTACCTCTGTTAAAAATCGATATGACACCCAAAACCAATTTTATTACCTCGCATTGCTGCTAATATGATTTGTGTGGCCTTCGAAGCCAAGACTCTTGCTCGTTTACCAGATGAATCAATCTTACAAGCAAAGAAATCAACAAAACTGAAGGGAGATACAGTTCGAAGCTGCCAATCTAATGCAGTCAGCACAAGAAGCTCCATGCGAAGCACGGTACGAGGCTCGAAGATGAACTTTGCATCCTCAACCTACACAATTAACCCAACTCAATTCATGCTCAGATAAGATGCAAAAGCTGCGGTACCATTACTGGTCTTAATGAGCTCAACTACCTGCAGGTCCAAAAGGGTTGGAACGAGTGTTTCCTCCATTTTTGCCCCTAGAGAGAGGCAAGCCACTGATAGAAGTTGCAGTGCCCAACCATTTTGCTGCATTTTGATACAACAAACAATAAGAGCCTACAACACAGTTTAGATTCAACCATATTGTAAAATAATCCTCTTATAATTACAACAAATTCCATCACTTTCCTGAACAATGAATTTAACTGTACCGCTACAGCAGAATGTTAAATGATTCAACATTAAGATGTATTTACTTCATCATCGCCCGATTATTCGAATGTATTAATAAAAAAACAATACATACTGAGGCCAAATAGCTAATAATTTATTCAGGATAAAAGACAGATATTGGTGGCCGTCCGATTAGATCGAGATCGATCTACCTGCAAGCGGTGAGAAGCAAGGAAACGATCCACGTAAATAACGGCGAGGTACGCCGTCAGTGGTCTGAACCGATAACAAGCGCGCACCTGAAACCAAACCAAAACGTCCGTTAGCCCCCCTTCCCGGCGCATGTTAGCGAAACGTTGCGAGTAGTTCTAGGATGCGCAGCGCGCCGGAGGTAGAACCTTAAGAATCCAGTCGACGGCGTCGCGCCGGGCGGCTGGGTCGACCGACTCGACGGGGAAGCGAACTGAACCAGCCGTGTCCGCGGCCGCCTCCTCGCCCCCTACGGAGATGGAGTCGTCGGCGTCGCCGCGGTAACCGGCGAGTTCGCCGGCGTCCTCCGTACAGTGGAGGTCGAAGCAGCCGGAAGAGGCGGAGGAGGTCGACGTCGAGGGCGGCATGGCCGGAGAAGAGGAAGCAGGATCCTCATCGCTTTTCCATCACCGCGGAGCACCAGAACCCAGTAGAGACGAGAAGGAGGCGAGACTGAATGAGTAGAAAGCCCGCCAGTAAGTATAAGGACGAAATCGGAGATGCGAAATAAGATAAAGCGTCTACTACTTCCCACTGCCTCTCAAGTGAGAGCGTTTATATAGTGATATCTATCTTAAAGCCACTACAAAAAATTAAAAACAAAAATCTTTATAACTCATAGAATATATGGCGTAAATAAATATTTATTGTATCTCAGTCGATTTTCTTTACTTATTTTATAGTTTTAAAATTTACAACTCACTTTTCAATTCACCTTGTTGTAATTTACCATGCCGAGGAACAATTGATTGTTGTTGAAGAGTTCTTGTGCTTTGTGTTTGTTTCTTTGTGGCGCAGTACTAATTATTTACGTTGATGTCAGACCAATCTTTTTGCTTGCAGTTTACCTTGAGGCAAAGACTAGTCTTTTACCTGTGTTCAGTGTTCACCTGCTCAGGAATAGGACATAACATAAAAGAAACTTAAGAAAATATTCTATTTTCCTTATTTATTTGGAAGGAAATCAAGGAGAGTGAAATCAATCTATCTTCTATTTTTTTCTATCGGGATAAAGGAGTTGATATGATGACCGACTCGCCGTCTATGCCATTCGTCTCAACTAAGAGGTCAGGTGCATGGAAGTGATTCGGGTGCCCCAAAGTGAATGCACTCGGGGTGTTCGAATCACTTCCAGGCATCTCGATCTCTCTGTCACGGACGAATGGTGCGGACGGCCAGTCGGGCACCATATCAACTCTCTTGGATCATGTTAAGTAAATTTACAAAACACAAGATGAAAGACCCATTCCCTTTCTATTTCTCCCCATGCAAACACCCCATTAGTTTTTCAGAGTTTGAACGTCTAATCTGTCAGTTAAAAAGAATAATATAGCTTATAAGTTCATGCTCAGTGGCAGATATCAGAACAATAATTGGTATACATCCAAAAAATGCCAAGTAAAAGAACAAAAAATGGTTATGTGTGAGCTCCATAAGATCTGACCTTCTCAGAGAAGCTCAGATTCCATCACAAACTGATCTACTATATCCATGGATCAGTCTGATGGTTTTCAGGCACCACTGAAATAAACAGGGTTGGGATTCCATACCAGTTGGTTTGGCACAAAACCTTAAACTATATACGTTCAGATTTAAGGTTGGGTTTTACATATTGCAGTTAGTGCTTACCCATTGTTGAATTGCATTTTGGATACTGCAATTCTGGTTCCAGTTGTTACTAGTCTTCTTTCAACTTCGAGCCTGGGAACATCATTAATTGTTAGCAGAAACACAGATAATGAGAGAAAAAAAGGAAGAAAAAAAAAAGAGTTATTGAGCTAGTTCTTTGCATTGTGTGAGGTTATCTTATTCAAAAAATTTCATCTGTTATATGTACTTGAATTGCAAAGATTGAAAT
Source organism: Zingiber zerumbet (assembly GCA_037833815.1). Classification (NCBI taxonomy): domain Eukaryota; kingdom Viridiplantae; phylum Streptophyta; class Magnoliopsida; order Zingiberales; family Zingiberaceae; genus Zingiber; species Zingiber zerumbet. The sequence continues at coordinate 19,663 of JBBMJZ010030654.1, forward strand.
AAAGAATTTCCTTTGAAACCATTTACCACACTGTTCTAGAAAGGAATTCATTACCAGAAGCATGATTTGGTGTGAAACTTGATCCCTGATTAATCTCACCTACTGTCTTTCTACTAGGTCCCTTGGTTATCCACCAAAAGAGGTTACAGAGTCTTGAATGATCATATCAACGTATATCTACGCATAAGGTCACAAACAACAAAACAAATGGCAAATAGTACTACTCGATCGCTGCCAAAGTGTCAGTCTAAGACATGAAGATAACTAATGCAACATTTATGTTTCCTGGTTATTTTATTAAGAACAATTTTTCACTAGTACCTGTTGAGTATAAATAACATAATTATCTCACACTAAATGACAATATATCACGTTGAACCACAATATCCAAACCAGGTGCATGCCTTTAGTGGATATCAGACAAAAATACAATAGATATAGGATTAACAGATCTCCATTTATTTAGTTCTCATGGTAAAAAAAATACAATGTATAGACAGAGTTTGGTTCATCCAGAAAAGCCAAAGATACCAAAGTTTTCTTGTCTTTTGAGTTTTAAATATATGCCAAACTATCATTTATGCACGAGGCAAATGAATCACAAGATCTAGCTTTACCAATATAGAGAGATTAAGAAACTAGGGGAGCTCATTTAATCAGCAGGAACTTTTATCTTCATGCTAATTGTCTTCAACCTTCCTGAAACTGTTGAAATTGCCCATGATCATAGTTGAGAATAATAATAAAATAATCTTATATGTAAGACTCTTAACATGCTAACTAATAGCCACCTTCCTGAAATTGTTGAAATTGCCCATGGTCATAGTTGAGAATAATAAAATAATCTTATATGTAAGACTCTTAACATGATAGCTAATAGTGAAATATTCCTAAAGAGATTCTCTCTAGCTATGGAGCATACTTATCTATCCACAGTCTGCTATTTATATATATATATATATAAACTCGCTGAGCCCATAAAAAGGATATTTTGATCATGCATTCTTGGTCGATAGTTATATTTGAACAATCAATTGAGAGGCTGAGTAGATAAACACATTTGCTTGCCTTTCCATAGCTTGAATCATACAGCACCTAATAGTCTGTAACTCATGAATCAGAATGCCTTATCAATTAAAATCAGCAACAGCAACAACGGGAGCTACAAAACAATCTCACAGAACACATAGTTCCAACCTGACACCCTGCTAGGGAAGCATCAATTCTCATTGTCGAGGTGCTACCCAAGTCCCAAGGTGGTGAAATTCATTTGGCAGCATGTATATTTCCATGGACGGGAAAAAAAATAACTGACTCCAAGAGCTCTTATATATTCTCTGTTTGTGGGATTATCCTCCACTAAATGTCTTGTATTACATAGGACTATAGGACCCACCACCACAAAAGGTTTATCCTCAATTCCAGAGATCTATTTCTTTCTATCCATATCTGGTAAATGGACGCAGCAAACTCACCATCAGTAAAAAATATTTTAGCCCACTAATACTATTGCTAGTAACATGCCAATTCCACAACATATCTTTTTCGTCAATCTGCAAATCAGATCAACCAGGCTAAGAAAGCATATCTGGACCATCATATTTACACATTTTAAATGGTTATCAATGCTAGTTTTCAGTGAACCTAACTGGCACTGTCCTACCCTTGAAACACTAAGTACTATAAAAATTTCCTGTTTTGAATAAAGTAGGGAAGGAGTGTTATCCTAGAAGTAAAAAGAAAAGGATTTTTTTCTCATGTGATTTTTTTCAAACACCTTGAACACCATATAGTAGAGAGGTAATAATTAAGAAGAGTACGGATTCTTTTGCAGTGAGGGACCGGAATCAGACTCTTTTGGCAGCTCTGCCATCGACCGTGAGCCGGACCATGAACTACACAGTCTACTCCCACATCTGACACTTCTGCGTCATCCTCTCCCTCCATGTAATACCAACGTCATTTTGTTTCTTCTGGACCGAGGACAGACGAGCAGAGAGAGGAACAAAGAGTTTGAATTTGGTTTCCGTTATCGATTTGATTGATACAAGTAAAGTTCTTCCGAACTAGATTAAAAAATAATAATCTCAGTTATCTCTAGTAACCGGTCCGATCCAGGTTGGGTGACAACCTGGATATCCTACCGCGATACCATGACCCCGATAAAAAAAATTAAGGTAGGGTAAACTTTTTATAATGACTTGGCCCACCGCTCCATGACCCTATATCCTATAAACCCCCGAAGGGATTTTTTAGAAAGCTTTAGTACCACTCCAGTTGATAAGAGCATGCGCAAAGTACCTTAATCAACTATATCCGACGGCTAAAGGGTTGATGAGAAGGCTTAAATACGGCACTTCAGTCAATGAATAACAACGTCATATCCAGAACACCTCTAAATGAATTGTTACTTCCGAACAAGATTGAAGAGGGGCAAGGAGGAAGATCTTGAATGCCCATCAAACCAGGCCCTCTCTAAAAAAATATAAATATTGTATCTAAAACTTTAGCCTCAATTTGATTTGTAAATCAATTTGCAACCATTTTATTTTATCATGGTGTTAATGTTTTTTGGGATCTAAGGCTTTTTCAGTCCTGTCTCACTGATACGAACTATTTTCTTTGTCATTTCATCAGTTCTGAGACGAGTTCAGTCATGTCTCACTGAAATGCTTTCTGCAAGTGTTAAAACATATATAATCAGGTAAATAACATTCCGTTTTCAGAAAATGCATTGAATAGATTATTTCTGACATCGTTCACCTCAAAAAAAAATGATACAGCCAAATAGATCGAAAATTTGTCTACTCCTAAGTATAATAAGATCTTCATATGAAGCTGATGTACACTGGAACAACCAGTGCGGCTATAAAAAAAATCTACAGAGGAACGGGCAATGGCATCGAAGAAGAGGAAGCTAAGAACATGATGGCAGCTAAAAGAAGATGTTTATCTCCTTCTCATTCATCTCAAATACATGATCTCGAGCCTCCGTAAGAGCTACCTGTATAGTTAGTCAATTTCAATTGTGGAAAAGAAATACTGAAGCACAGATGATGGATGCAATAGAACCAACCTGTCCGTATTTAGTAAGGAAATTGCTTGTAAGGTTCAAGGATGTAACAGCAAGATCTTCATTCGCCTTTAATGCCTGAGCTAGAGCAAAAGCTCCTCTGTCCTGTTTGCGGTTTAACTTGTTGGTTATGATGATTGTACATTCTAGGAACTTGGTCTGATCAAATTACATTTTGGACAATGAACTTACTCTTATCTCATTGAAACCTAAATCAAGTGATGTTAGAGCTTCGTTAACAACTTTCAAACTGCGTGCTAGACAGACTGCGCCCTGTAAAGAATGATTCGTAAAACATCAAGACAGACTATCTATGGTGAAAAAATAGTACTTATTCATTTGCTATGCACAGGTGAATATACATCATCTCCAAGTCCATTTGCCCGTAGATCCAAAGTTGATAATGTCGTATTGTACTTCAAACAGTCTGCAACATACTCAACGCCCTTTGGTCCGATCTGCAAAACATGCTTGATATGAACCGGAGGTAGCAGCATAGATCTGAACATAATCAAACTCATGATACCTGACACCAACCAAGCTTCAATGTTTCTATTTTCCCATGGAATTTTAGAATTTCACATAGATCTTTTACTCCATCGGGACCGATAGGGTTATAGCTTAGCTCCAGCTGTGAGGCTAATAAAATCAGATTTGACCGCTAAAAAGTAGTTGTACCCCATTGTATGATACAAGACCATGCTGAATTCTAAATAGAAGGAAATAGCAGAATAACAAGTTAGTGGATTACTCACAGTTGTAATGACAGAATTATCTTTCAGTACTTTAGCGATCATGCTCACTCCACTTGCATGGATGTTATTACCTCCCTGAAAACATATATTTTCAAAACTGATCTAAGAAACTAACACTCCAACAACAATTATGCAATAATCAACCAGTTGCGGGTAGGTGCTTTTGAATAGTTAGAGTCACATAGACATAGGGAAGAGGAGAGGCATTACATAAGGACTAAAGGCATAAAAATGAGGTACTTCAATATAATATCACACTAATATCACAACTATTACTTCTTTCCAAAGATCCATTCTTATGGGAACCTCCAATATTACCACAAATATTACTTTTCTAAAGACCCATTTCTATGGGAAACTATAAATAAGGCACATTGAAGACCAACCATTAAAGAATAATTAATCAGTTGCATATGAGTAAGAGAATACTGGCCCAATTCAATAGCAATCCACCACCAGCATATACAAGGATAGTCTGTCAAATCCCACAGGTGCCCAGTTGGCTAGGTGGCAGACTTGCTACAATGGGACAAGAGATCAATTCCCAGTGAGCGCATGCCCTCGAAGAAAAATAACTCCTCCCACCCCCGGTCAGCTCTAAGCTAACCCGTGATTTACTTCCCTTCACATAACCTGGGAACAGGCTGTGAGGGGCGCTTGGGGTGAACGTAATCATCTTTTGCTACAAAAGGATAATTCATCAAAGAAAATAAAACTATAAAACAAAACTGAGATTTGAAGATCATTGTTAAAGATCAAAGTGGGGAAAAATTAGCAAAAATGCCCTTAAAAGTTAGTAATCATATATTTAAAAGAAGTGTATCCAGAAATAGTTGAGAAGGAATATACAAAAATGTGCCGTGAATGAACTCTTATGGAGCTACAAAAATATAGCCACACAAATTGCTATGTAAATTATTCATAAAATCAATACTCTTCTTTATTCACCATTTCTTAGACGAGATGATATCTATCTTATAATGTTTCAAGTTTTTACAGGAACTGAGGGTGATGACGTAATGGCATACGTGCAGAAAATGCAAGAACTTGTACTAACATTCTTAGAAGCCAAGAATGCATGAACTCTGCATTGGGGAAGACAAAACTGCCCAATTTTCCAAAACATTAGACCTGGAAAATTCCAGTTCCAGCTTGAATAGAGTCAATAGACTTCCCCAGTAACTATGATCTTACTAACAGGATTAAAAAATATTGAAATGAAATAAAAAAAGATAAGTAAAACACGAGCTAGTTGGCACAACTGACTAAGATTTTCTGGAAAGACTGAAATAAATTTTCTGAATACGAAGTTACAAACTTGAGGACAGTGTTTTAAAACCAAGGTTAAAAAGGCAATTATAAAAACATCCATAGAAAGGGGTACCTGCTAGGAAAAAAGGTAACTGCTTGACCACCAGGTACAAAGAAAAAGAAGGAAAAAAGAGTAAAAAGTGCACAAGTGCCAGATAACTCATCAAATGGCTTCTTTAAATACCTATAAACCTTATGATAAATAACTTTATGAATCAACTCTTACCAAATCTATTGTAGTTATCGTTCGATTCTCCTTTAAAGCATCTGTAATCTTTTCAGCTCCCTATTAGTATTAAGTGATAAAAAGCTACATAAAATTTCAAATAAAATGCATCCAAATAATATATCACCAATGAACTTGAATAGAAGAAGCATGGTTGCAATGAAAACCTTGTAGGAAATTTAGCAATTAATATAATCCTTTTATGATTTGTGTCACATAAATTTGTTTATATTGCAGATGGAATTAATGATATGTGAGCACGCTAAACAAATCATCCATCAGTCAATAACTAAAGGCCACATGATAATTCAAGTATACATGGAACCAAACTCAGCAACAAAACTAAACTTGATGCTCTAAAGGATGAACATTGGTTGCATAGCATGTGGATTCCCCCTAAGAGACAAAATTTTATCCATAAATTATGATGTGCTTGTAGTCTTATTCACATGCTTTGATATCTTGATGCTATTTTAACTTCCAAGGTAACCAGACGTGTGTGTAGTCCAAATGCCTTGAGATATATATGCACCTTAGATGATAATTTATGTTTCAAAGTGAAGCAACAGAGCATGAAGCAACAGAGCATAAAGCAACAATAGTCAATAACCACACCTCATCGCCAATGTCATTCATGTAAAGATTCAGCCATAGCAAGGACTTAGTTTTCTTAACATACTCAGCGATGCTAAAGGCGCCTTTGGGACCAATCTCATTGTTGCCAATATCTAGAAGTGTTATTTTTCCTAAA
>JBBMJZ010030662.1:0-10190 GCA_037833815.1 Zingiber zerumbet
GTAACTCTATTGATTTTGTTTATTCTTGGTGTAAATTTTAGTGATTTGTCAAAAAAACTACTTGTCCAATACAATTCCTGAGGAACTTAGACTGCTTCAGAATCTGGTCACACTGTATATCTCTTTCTGAAAGAATTTGCAGTTTATTTTTGAAACCACTAAATCAAATACTTTGAAAGGTTAGAGAAATTTTATTATACCTTGTGATTGCTAAATTTTGTTGCAAGAATTTGGAAAACAATAATTTTTTTTGGTGGTATCACAACTCTCACTAATTGCTCAAGTCTCATTGCCCTGTGACTCTAGAAATATCACATTTTCTGTGTTTTGAAAATGAAATATTTGACTGTAATTGATTCTGTTCAGCAAACAAGAATCTATTTAATAATAATTTAGTTGGTGATGTTCCCATAGATTACAACTTCTCTCGATTTTCTTCCGAAAGTGAGGAATAGTAGACTATTCATGATTTAGTTCCTTATTAAGAATCTACCTTTTGTTACTCATTGCATAGCATGTTAATCTCTCATGTTCTTGGTTCTGAGGTTGATCATTAAAACTTTTTAATTAATTTTTTTTCTATTTTTTTAATGTTTTGTAAGAAATCATGGTCTTTGTGGCTATTGGCTACCCTCTCCTTACCACTTCCATCCACCATAAAGACGTATAACTCTTTGTACAATAATCTAGGAATTTCCTAGAACCACCTTCTATTTGTTATTTGTATTTTGTATGATAATCTATGAATATACAAACCTCTTATTAACATAAACATTACATGCAATGTATTAATATTTCATTTAGACAAAGATTTCTAGAATAAATATAAAATTTTTGTTGGCTTAACCCCTTTAAATTTTTTTCTTATTTATCAGAACAATACTTTTATGTCATAAAATAAAAAATTACAAAGAAAATCTACACAAAAAGATTTAATTAGTTTGTGTATAACCATAGTGTAAAAACAGTAATAAATAATAATTAAATAATAAGGTTTAATAGTGATAACGGAATTTTTAGGAATGTTTAAAAAAATTATGGAAATTTTTCGAAACTCGTACGACGAGTTTGTAGCGATAAATTAATAGGCTTGGAAAAGCCAATTTGAAATACTCAATTAAGGTAGGAATTGATTTAGGAAATCAACTTAGTGTTTGATTTGTTAAACCTAAGTTTCCTTTTAATTCCTTTCCTCTTCTTATTTCTACCCGAGCCCCTCTCTTTCTTCTCCGCCCGATTCCTCACAATTTTTCTCCTCTGCTCAAGCCCTTCTTCGACGCCGACGCCCTCTTAGCAGACCTCTTTTCCTTCCAATCATCTCCAGCTGACCTTCTCTCGGATCGCCGCCCTTGCGACAACAATCTTCAGCCAAAAGAGGGAGCACCGAGCCTCTCCCTCTTCGCACGTTGCTGCTACGCCGCTAATGGATCCACTGCCGAGTCTGCTTCACCGACTCCACGCTGATCTTCCCCATCGTTGAGCTCGGGACGACATCGGTTGGTCCCCGACGCCGATTTCTCTTCCTCCTCTTCCCTCCCGAGCCGCTCACCACCGACCGCCTCCTCTGTGCTAGCCGCCGTGCACCACTCGACCTCTCGCTCTCCTGGTCGCGGTCAACAGGAGCTCGCTGGAAGGAAGGATCAGTACCATCATTGTGTCTCTGCCCTAACAACGGTAGCCGACCCTTTCCACTGCCCTAGCACCGATTTAGTGTCGGCTGCCATCTCTTTGTCCAACCGCCACCGACCTTGTTTCCCTTTCTTCACGCCGTTGTGCCCTAGTTCTCCTCTATCGCCCCTCTTCTATTCGAGTCCTCCACTTGGCCGTGCCCTAGCAGAGATCTTGGGGAGGGTGCGGTTGATTCTGATCCATGGTCAGCACCAACAATTGAAGAGTAGGGAGGTGTTTCCAGCAGTAGTTACTTTATCTAGCAGCAACTTTCCTTTCCTGTGGATTAACAGGAGTGGCTGAGAAGTAAGGTAAGGTGAAGAGCATTTGATACATGCTATAGATCATGGTTTTGATTTGATTATTTTAGATAGTTGTTCGTGTATAGATTAATTTAGGTTTAGATTTTTTTCTAATGGATTGATTAGGGTTAAGGCAACTAACCCTAGTTAACCGTTGGATTAAATCTAGTTAGGTTAATGTTTATGTCGATTAGGGTTTTTCCTGAATTAGTCTTGAGGATTTTATTTAGCTATTAATTCATATGAATGTTAGCTAAATAAAAGATATTTACATATCGATTGATGCAGGACTTTGATTCGAGACGAGCGTCTCGACATAGGATTTCTGGACGATCTTCTTTTGAGGCTGGTACTTTTGACTTATCTCTTTGATATAGTCATTTTAGATATGCATAATAGTTTATTTCTAGTAGTAATGATTATGTTTGCATCTACTTGATATGTCACTACTCTGTTCTTGTAGTTTACCTTTATTGTTATCTGTTATGCCTTCATATTTATATTCTCTAGTTAGTGGCCATGTTCACACCTGTTCTTAGAAATAGTGGCATACATTGACCTACTATGAAGTAGACTTGTTATTTGACATATCTGATTTGAGTACCTAGTTATTTGTTACCTGGATCATTGTATAATTTATTTTCTTTTTGGTGCATTTTGGTTTGGAGGTGTGTACTGTCATTATCTACATGTTAGTGTCATACACCATCTTGCATGATTGCATGCTGAGCGATTGTCGGCCCCATTATTGTTGAGCACATCGCCAGTTACATGATCTGCACACACAACCACTCATGGGTTAGTGGTATATCAGACAGTGTGTGTGCAGTTTGCTCTGTCAGTGCTCCGCTGGTCCACTCATGGGTAGCATGTTGCAGCGTGGTAATAAGTCAGGGATCCCTCCTCTGGACTGTCTCAGGGAGATGAGAGCATTGTGCTCCCCCACTCTGTTTGGGGTAGGAGGATAGGTGTACTCTGACAGCATCCTGTCCACTCGGTCACTCAGGAGCAGTGATGGTAGAGTGCACAGTTGTCATACCCTATCCACTCGGTCTCACCATCATGTGTGAGATGACTGATTGGTGACAGGGGTGACACATGTCATGTTGCATCATATTGCATGATTGCATTTATTGCTTGTGATTGTTGCATTATGTATGCTGCATTTGTTTGGTTGCATATGTTTGACATGCATACAGGTGCCATTTTGTATCTGGTCTGACAACCCTTATATTCGGATAGGAGACCCTGGTGAGTACAGTTTCTTCAGCCCTTTTCAGTCTGCATTTCCTACTTTTGTTCAGGAAACTGTACCGCATGATTATTACTGTTAGTTATAACCTATTATGCATGTCTATCTAGTATCCGCTGAGTTCTTGGACTCACCCTGCTGATATATTTTTTTTTTTCAGATACCAGGTAGAGGTATGTGGAGTCGCTTGAAGTATCCTGTCTGTCGGTTCCCACGTCACATCAGAAGATCTATTTTATGGTTTTGATTGTATTTTATTTGTTTATGTACTAAGTGTACTTAGCATTGTATCTTCCGATTTTATTTCTGGAGTGTTGTTATGTGGTATTTCGTGTTGTTTGTTGTGTTGTGTAAGCCTAGCCGCCTAGTAATCTTGTTTTTAGTTTGTAATTATTTCTATCATTTTCTGCAGTGTTTTTAGTTTTTGTACATCCGAGTGGGCTATTATATATATATAACTGTGTGGTTATATTTATTCCAGCCGTATGTGGCTGATGTATATTTTGTATGTAGAAATACAGAGGAGATGTTGTCGAAATTTCTTCTGACAGGGATTACCTGGGGCGTGACACAGAACTAGTTCTAATGAATTTAGCAAAATAATTTTCTTGCACAAGGTCAAATCTTCTTGATAATGGGTATTTCTTATTTGTGTCTATTCACAATATTTAATCTGACAGATATATAACTCCCGCTTAATGATTCATCAAATGTTTTTTTCTAATGGAATTAGCCAACCTTGCCATTATTTTGTCAGCCAAACAACATTCGGGTAACGGGTGACAAAACTATAGCTAGAGAAATAATGAAAAAAAGCTGGCGTTCCTATTGTACCAGGAAGTGATGGACTTGTGCAGGTAGAAGAGCTTCTAAGACATCAGTTTTGTATCTTTAATGTGATTGTTACTGCTTCAAATGCTTTGATCCCTAATTACTATTTTTTTGCAATTTAGTCAACAGAAGAGGCTATGAAGCTTGCCCATGAAATTGGTTTTCCTGTGACGAACAAGGTACTTTTTTTTTTCTTTCTTGAGATAGAGTTAATGTGTTTAATACTAAAAAAATATAGAGTTTTATATTTGTTTAGTCGCACAAACCATGATTTTGGTTTTTGTTAATTTAGTCTAATCTAGGTTCTTTGATGTCCACATGCATTGTTTCTCAGCCCATTTTTCTTCATGACAACTAAATGTTGGGACCTTGATACCCGGCTAGACGGGGTGAATAACCGATCACTAACGTCATTCGCTTCCTACACTTGGTAGTGCAGCAAAAATACAAAACAACAAGTATGAAAGCTCAAGATTATGAAGAAATACAAATAAACAGTTAACACGTTTATTTACATGGTTCTAAGATTAAGGCTTTTACTCAACGATTGTCTATGAGATAGACGATCCTGATCTATTGGTGAATGACTCCCTAAAAAACACCAACTAACTCAAGTAACTCCTTGTAAGTGGAGAAACCTCTCTACAAACTTGCACAAGCATGCTTGATCACACGAGAGCTTGGAAGACTCTAATAGGCTATAACCAAGTCTATTTCATCAACTTGAACAATTCACATCGAGCTCTCTTAAATAGAGCTTGGGATGAACAACTTGATATTCCTATCGTTACCAGTCGGCTGGTCACACCACCAGTCGACTAGTCCTATGTGAAATTTGATCATATAATCGAACGACTAGATACCAGTCGATAGGTGTCAAGACCAATTGACTGGTTCACTTCAATTGAGAGAATAGAAGCATTTTGTTCTCTCCTAGTTCAACTACCAGTTGACTAGTACGTACACCAGTCCATTAGTAAACCCTAATCTTATGATTTTACCCCAAGTATAATCTCTTAGTACTCATCCTCACCCGCACAACCTTGACCTTGCCTTCTAGTCTCCTCCATCAGCCTTGTATCCCTCGGATGCCTCCCCATCCTTCACGCCTTGCATTCTGGAGCTTCTATTGACCTTGTCTTTATTGTTAGGTCTTCCATTACCAAGAGGCTCCTCACCTCTGGGACTTTAACCTTGTCAAATTATACTTGGACTTACGTTGCTAAGACTACATACTTGGACTTACACCGCCAAGACTCCACTTAGACTTTCACCGTTGCTAAGATCTCACTTGGACTTTTCTATACCTACACACTCAAAGACACAACAAATATAATAATAAACCAAACTTAAACCTTTATTCAAACATCAAAACTTTGGGCACCTAGATTGCTTCAATAATCTTCCCCTTTTTAATGTTTGGCAACCCGTTTAAGTTAGGGAAACATAAATGTAATAACAATGTAAATAAATATGCAATTTACACAAGCATGAGTTATGAAACTTAACTCTAGGCTCCCCCTTCACTTAAGCTTCCTCTTGAGTTAGGATTTCTTATAAAGGTGTATAAGTTTTCTAATTAAACCTAGCACTTCTCCCCCATTTCCAATCATCAAAAAGAGCTCCATTAATATACCAATTATTAGAATATTTAATATCTAATAACCATAATTATCATGTATTAATCTTCCATAATATTGCATACATATTTATCATCCTTTTGATCATTTCCTATTGTTGAAAAACCAATTTTAGCCTGTATCAGTCGACTATCATAGGCCCTAGTCAACTGATCCCATTGAAATAACCTCATAGAACTCTTTTATGCTCGATGAATACTGTTACCAGTCGTCTGACACCCTATTTCAACCCTAAACAGTATTTTGAACCCATTTTCAGAAATATACCAGAAATTCCACAAACCTCTAAAAATTTCTAAATTTAATGGAAAGGTCTATTTTACCAGTGTCTACTTGGGAAAAATATATTTAAAAATATACATATCTAAAATCCTAAGATTGATATAAAATCCAAAATTAGCTAAATAGTAAATTAAACATTGACCTAAAGTCCTAGTTTTGGCTTTCTCTTGATGTATCTGCCCATACCCCACCATAATACATCCCTAGCATTAGTTTATATGACATCTATATATCAAAAAACTAATTTTCATGTAATATAGAACCCATTCATATTTTCATGCATGAAGCTTAACTCAATTGCACTAATCTCTTGGATTTGAGACTTAAGTCCATCTCTAAACCACTTTGACATATTTCATAACCCATCTATAATCACAAGCAAGGTTCGCTTGAGATCCATTGATCATGGGTCTCGAAAAAACTCTTTAATCTCTCCCTAGAGCTCTTAACCTCAGCCACCTCCCTAGGTGACTCATCCACTATGGCTAGGCTACTTTGGTGCACCTCGGGTGACACTTGGCCTACCATTTCTTGTCCTTAAATGGATTTTCCTTACCATTTCTTGACCTATCCTTATTATAATCATATGTCACCCTAGTATATTTCTTTTCATGGGTTTTGGATGATACTCCCTTGCCCTTGGTCACTTCTCCCTTACTAATGCCATGTGTCACCCTAGCACTTGACCTCCTTTTGACCTTGGAGGGACTCAATTTGGTATTTTTTAATTTTGACCATCCAAACACATATCAAGTCCTCTAAGTCCAATAATGAACCTATCTAGGACTTTTTCCAACTCTTCAAATCTTAACTTCAAGGCTTGATTTTATAACTCTAGTTTTCTCATCCTAGAGTTAACTTGTTCACCTTGTACATTCCTAGACGTACCCACCTTCCTAGGCATATGTCTTTCCTTCTTGAGATTAATGCCTAGGTTTTCATCCACTTTCCTTCCCTTATACAAAGTGATTTGGATTTTGTTTGGTCTAACCTTTGAAAATAATTTCCTAGGATTATCACTTACATTAATCCTATTTCTATCATTATATCTAAATCCATAATTATACATGGGTAAAGAATCCACATAATTTTAGCATACATATCCCTAAAACTTGAATTACTATTTGAATTAAAGTTCAAGTTAGGGTTTATCGTCCTACCTACCATTGGAGCTCCTCCTTGACATGAGCATCCACATGGCTTCATCCTCCTCCATTGATTCAATTGCTCTATCTTCATGAGCTCTCCCTTCCTTGGATATTTTGTGTGGTAGTATCTCCACTCACCATATGGGAAGTATCAAATGTGCCTCTTCTCCTTCACACCATCTCTACAACTCACGTTAGTCTTCAAAATAACTTTACCGGGTTTAGGGTTTATCTTCTTTACCTTTACTCTTGTAGTGTCCCATCTCCCTTTACTCAAAACAATTGATGTGGGCTTTAATGCTCTTCTCGGTAGAGGTTGAGGGTTGAATTTGAGCCTCTAAGATCTCCCCATTCTTGGATTGCTCTTCTTCTTCACTTGAAGATGTCGATGATTCTACTTCTTCCTCCTCTTTGGATGTTGAGCTCGTCTCCACATCCGATTGCTCCTTCTATTTCAAGTAGTTCCTTGTGAGTGGAGAAACCTCACCACAATCTCGCACAAGCACGCTTGATCACACGAGAGCTTGGAAGACTCTAATAGACTTTAACCAAGTATATTTCACCAACCTGAGCCACTCACCCTGAGCTTTCTTAAATAGAGCTTGGGAGGAACATCTTGTTGTTCCTGCCGTTACCAGTCAACTAATCACACTACCAGTCGATTGGTCCTATGTGGAATTCGACTGTTACAACCCAACAACTTGATACAGTTGACTGGTGTCAAGACCAATCGACTAGTCCACTTTAGTTGAGAAAATAAAAGCATTATGTTCTCTCCCAGTTTAACTGCCAGTCGACTGGTACATACACCAATTGAATGGTAAATCTTAAACCTAGGGTTTTACCCTAAGTACAATCTCTTAACACTCGTCCTCACCCACACAACCTTGACCTTGCCTTCTAGCCTCCTCCATCAGCCTTGCGTCCCTCGGATGCCCCCCCCATCGTTCACGTCTTACCTTCTGAAGCTTCCATCGGCCTTGTCCTTTTTGTCGGGTCTTCCATTGCCAAGAGACTTCTCACCTTCGGGACTTCAACTTTGCCAAGTCACACTTAAACTTACATTGCCAAGACTACATACTTAGACTTACATCGCCAAGACTCCACTTAGACTTTTCTATACCTACACACTCAAAGACATATTAAATATAATAATAAACTTAACTTAAACCTTTACTCAAATATCAAAATCTAGGGCACCTAGATTACTTCAACACTAAAACACTTACTTCTAGATTCAGACAAATTTACTTATGAATTCAAAATGTTTCCATCTTGAAATTAATTTAGCTTTTGGGGGTATTTTATTAAATCTCTTCTTTCTCTCCCAACTTTGACTTAGGCAACTACTGGTGGTGGAGAATGTGTAATGAGATTAGCTAAAGAACCTGATGAGTTTATGAAGCTACTACAGGTACTTTTATGCTAGATTTGTATATTGAAACCAATCTTGTTTGTCTTTTTTAATAGAACGCATCAAGAAACTATGCAAATACAAGTTTCCCTTACTAGTTTTTTAATTCCTTTCTCATCATAAATGGTGGAAATAATTCTAATGGGATAGTTAATATTTATAAAATATGAGATTGATTGAAGTTGATATACTTTGAGAATATGGACTTCCATTGAGGTAAGAAGATACTTGAATCTGTGACATAAGGCTAAAGTTATCGTCATGATACAATGTGGTTTCAACTTATACTATCATGACATTCTATTTCTCCACTATTATTCAATAACTAATGGCTAACTGCTTCATTTATTATTTGATGGCTAGCTACTTCATTTTTTATTGTTACTTGTGTGAAGCTACTTGTAAATTAATGGCTACTTCATTTAATGGTCGATGACTGCTTCTACTATTGTGTTTCTTTTTATAGTTGATGAACTGCTTTATTTAGTCAATACCTTTTGAAGTGGTAACTTAATTTATTTCTTCTGAACTAAATGATTTTGTTATTGCAAGTTAAATAAGAAATTTTCTATCTTCATGGTGCAGATTATCTCCATCTATTGAAACTCTTGATGGCATTGAAAACTTTGATCATGTGCAAGAACTCCCCATGAGCTATGGTCCTATGTGTGATCTTTTGTTGTCTAATCCTGATGATAGATGTAGTTGGGTCATATTGTAGTAAATAGATGCTTCTGTGTGTGTATCTTATTTTCGATTGGTTATTTTTTATGTATATATTGCAAATAAATAATAGTTTTTCTTATAAAGATAATAATTCTAAACCATTGGAAAAAAGTGATTAAAGATAACAGTTTTGAAATATTGTTTGAAAAAAAATTCAAAGACAACGGTTTGTAACTATTAGAAAAAGTGACTAAAGATAACGATTTTGAAAAAAAATTAAAGACAATTATTTTAAAGTGTTGTTGATCCATCAACTGACATTGAGGTCCTCAAGAAAGACAATGGTATTTAGCTATTGTCAAAAGCATCAAAAGACAATGAGTGTTAACTATTACGAAAATGTTGTCTTTGGTATGCAAATACAATGGTTTAAAACCATATCTTTGAGTGCACTTTTAATAACAGTGCCAATTACAATAATTTTTAAATGGCTACGACAATGGATTTTATCCATTGATTTTGAGTGTTTTTTTTTGTAGTGGCACTCTTTATTGAAATGATTTAGTTGTTTTGTCTATCATAAATGTTGTTTACTAGGTACTCGCCATATATCCCACGAGCTACTCATTCTCTACTATGACAACTGACACACATCTTTTCCTATGGACCGACTAATTTCCTTCCCTATGATCCAATGGCTACCCCCAATCAGGACGTTGTGATCGAACAGTTGAGCTTAAAAAATCTCTTACATCCAATATTAAAAAAAACCATAAACATCTGTAAGAAAAATCACCCGTGCTTCATCTTCTTCTGTCTTCTCCTTTGACAATATATGTCAACCACGCTCCTATTGGTATTCCAAGGTAGTTTTGATGTGATCAAACAAGTTAAGTTAAATCTTGTTATATTTAACCTTGTGTCTAAGTGTACAGGAACTTAGGAGCACAGGGCGTCGAGCAAAAGACGCAGCTAGCGAGAAGGACG
>JBBMJZ010030717.1:0-10186 GCA_037833815.1 Zingiber zerumbet
ATACCGAGCTTCCGATGCTCAGAAGGCCCAGGTGTGGAGTGATGCTTAGCTAAGCGGTCATTCCGCTCGGCCGAACAGGGGACACAGCCCCAACCGAGCAGGCATGGCTCCCTCGTCTCGACAGAACGAAGCCGAGACCGCAGAACGTTGGCCGAGCGGCTCTCCCGCTCGGCCCGGTAACAGACAAAAGGAGCAGTTGGAAATATCTTCCTAGGGACCAGTGCCGCCGACAGGCGACATGGCTGGCGGCATAATCAGGCAGAGAATCGTACGGTGGAAGCTTCCATTGTCACGCCAGGGATATACTCTGGGTTATTGAGGTATGACGTCAGACACGCTTTTCTGACACGTCCTTTCCAGGTATACTTTGAGAAGCGTGCACGCACCTTCAGGGAGCCCTATATAAGGACCTCCGGACTTCGACGGAGATATGCGCATTCTACTGTAGCTACTGTTACTCTGATGCTCTCGTTTCTCTTCTACTTCCTTCGTCGGAGATCTGACTTGAGCGTCGGAGGACCATCGCCGGGGAACCCCTCCCCTGCTTGGCATTGTGATTGCAGTTCCACGTCAACGGGAGATCCACGCCCTGGGAGTCTTCGCCTAGTCAGTAGGAGCGCCACATCCCCAACATCCACCTCTTTGACTCGGACAGGATCAACCTATAAAGAAAACCACCTATGATTCAAAGCTATTTTTTTATCAGCCAAATAATGGCAGGTTTGCTAAAAAAAATATTAAAAAAAAACTAGTTAGTCTCATACTAGTCCTAGTGATCAGGCCGACTCTATGAAATTTTTTCACCAGCTATCAGGGTAAATCAGGAAACGCTAGTAATGGGCAGCCAAGAATCTCAGCATCGTTTGGTCACGTGCCCTATTTGAAAGAAAAATTCTTATAAATTCATCATAACTGAGGATCGAACAATGAGTACCTATATAATAACTTGGATATCCTATTACTGCACCATAGCCCCAGGGGCAATGATAGATTTACTAATGAACTATAGCTAAGGGTAATTCAGTATGTTATTGAATTAACCAATCAGTACAATTAAATCATCAATCGATTGGTATTAGATAGTTAAATTATCGATTAGTTGTCGTCCGATAAGTATATTAGTCAATCGTTGATAAAATTTTAATTTAATCTATTTAGAAATTTTTAATTTAAAATCAAACGGAATAAATCATTTTTTTTAAAAAAAATAAATTTCAAAATTAATTTAAATTTCCTTTAGCCTCTGTTTACTCCGAAAGAATGAAAGGAGAAGGAAAGGAATTGATAGTAGAAAAAATTCCATAGGGAAAGGTAGGAGAAAGAAGAAAAGAAAAGAAAAGAATCAAGGGTGAGAGAAAAGAAAAGCTCTCCGTGAAAGATGGGAAAGAAGGAAAAGATATGGAAAAAAATAGAGAGAATTACGAGTTCCCTTGCAGGGCCATCGGCTTCGCTCACCCGCCCTCGCTCATGCTCGCTCCTCGACATCCTCGCACATGCTCGCTCCTCGGCATCCTTGCTCGCGCTCATCCTCACAGGCCACCGACCCTGCTTGCTCGCTTGTCCTCACTCATGTTCGCCCTCGCTCGCGCTCACCTTCATAGGGTCGTCGGCCCTGCGACTTCGCAATACCACTGTACTTGCAGTTGCTCGCTCACACTCACCCTCAAGAGGACCGCCGGCCCCGTGAGCGACCTCTGAGGTCGCTCGCCCACGAGGGGCCGCCAGCCCCGCGAGCGACCTCCAAGAACGCTCACCCTTGGGGGCCACCAAGCACAGAAGTGACCTCTTAGGTCGCTCGCCCTCTGTGGGCCTCTGGACCCTCGAGCAACCTCCAAGGTTACTCATGCTCACTAGGTCATCTCCTCCCTAGTCATGTGCATCTCCCTCACAAGGTCGCCAGCAAGAAAAGGGCATCGAGTGTAGTTGTCTATCACCCTCTTGTATTGTCAGTTGAGACGGTCAAAAATAGATATGCGGGTTGTGACAGAAGGGAATTGCTTTCCGCCCGATTTGGGCAAAAGAAAAAATAATAAAAAAATTATCCATGGAAGGATTTATAAATCTATCAGTCCATTTGGTAAACAAATGAAAAGAAAAGAATTTCTCATATTTTTCGAAGTAAATAAAAGAGAGGAATATAATCCCTCTTTGTTTACAAAGTAAACAGAGGAAAATTTTTCATGATGGAAAATTTTCCATAGTTTTTATTTCCTTCCTCCTAAGTAAACAAAGCACAAGGGAAGAGCGATAACCTCATTGCCAAATTTTGATTCATACTGTTTCCTGAATATTTTTACCAGCATTGTCGACAAGGTTAGTTGAATAAAGGGTAGAAGTGATGCATAGCCTCATGCAATGGAATTATATCTAAAGAAAATTTTTGCACACTCCATTTGCTACCAGTGTCAAACTTGGATCTCCAACAAAAGTGCAAGAATAAAGCTTCTCAGATAGAACAAAAAAAAAATGTTCTGCCTTCATCTTTAACTGAGCCTTGCATGAGCAGACCTTAAAAAATATAATTTAAATGATTGATTCCAACTTTAACATAGATTTCTCAAGCATTTGAGACGTTTACAACTGCAGAACATATTAATGAAAAGGACTTACAGATTTCCAGGTTTTTCCACAGCTGACAAGGGAAGTAAGCTGAATGGTTTTGTATAAACCTGCAATGTAGATTTATCCATAAACATGTAGGCACTCTGTGGTTAATGAAAATCAAGATAGCGTCAATGGCAAATATAAGCATGAGAAAAGATGAGACTTGATAAAGATCTGTAGGGGTAGCAGCAAAAATCTCAATAACATTGTCCTTGAATCCACTTATAACATGCAAAGGATGTGAGAATGCATGCATTATGTTTAAGTAGCAATAGAATAGTGTTAGTAACCCAACTGTAAATTTATAAATATGCATGTAAATGTAAGATGACAATAAGATAATATAAAGAGACATCTCAGGTGAGACAACCTTAATATAATTGTGTCACCAACTAAACACTAAATCAATGCAAAATTGCTGTTCCTAGTTCTCCATCTGAGATGCAAAATTTCTATCTACACCACTGGATTTAACCATGGGTTCCTCATCTTTTAACTGAACATTTCTACACCATTTAGTTTTGTTCATTTCCATCTGTTCATAATTTCTACTTTTCCAATGAGAGCTGCATCTGCACTTCTGAGTTCTTCAATCTACAATGCATTTTGAATGAAACTGGCCTGCCCTTCTTTGTAATATTTTTTTTGGTTCTTTACTGATGTGTTTTTTTAATCTTTCCAAAATTTTGCCCCTTTCTAATTTGTTGCATAACTGTGTTGATCTTGAGTACGTCATACCTTAATCTGCCAGTTTTGCCACGTCTCTCAAGTTTAATGGTTAGCAAGTATTGTAATAGCATCCCTAAATTTCATTCCATGCAATGGAATCAATGGCAAAAGAATATATTTCACCACAAAGAATATAAATTTTGTGGGAGAATCATACCTCTTAGGCTGCCACAGATAGCTTTAACAGATAGATTGTTACTTTACATGGGTATATTCCACTCAAGTTTCAGATCAAGGTTGTTCTTATTGCATGCTACCTTATAAATATGACATCCGCTATTTTTCATAATCAAATCTCCCTTAATGTTTCTTTTTCTTGTGATGTAGTATGATATCTTCCGACGCATATGTTTAGTTGCCCACTCTTATCTTCAAATAGCAAACTATTCATCAAAAGTATTTTCTATAGTTACTCATGTATATAGAAGTATAATGTTCGTGTCTACTCCTTTCTTTTACACCTTACCATCTCCATTCAAGTCCATGTTGTGGAGGTACTTTCCATTCCTATAATTTTTGGTCCACCGTCTCAGTTAAAAGATACTAGCATTAGACAATTATAGACTCATTATGGACCATCATATGTTAATTTTCCAATATGCCATAATATTCACACTCTTTTGCTTTGCCAACATCTGCCTTTTTGGAACCTCTAAATTAGACCTCATTATTCTCCAAAAAGATATTCATATACACTATCATACACACTTTCTTGCAAATTCTTTTATACTTCCTCATCACTTGATTACTCTTTGTTTTTTTCTCTTTTTGTATTTTTGACTACACATTCCGTTGGTACAATATTACCCCAAGTGTTCAAGTCCAATTAGGTTGTTTTGATGTTGTTTGCAAAGGGTTTAAGTTCGTTTTATTTTGTTACTTGGGTATGTTTGTCAAATGTGTAGATGCAAAAGCATGATGGACAATTCAAAGTGCAAGTGATGATTCAACTCAAAAGTGTTGAGGTTGGAGAGGTCTAAGTAGATCAAAGTTGATTACTTGGTATATGGAAAAGTCTAAGAGTCTTCGTAGATGAAGTTTAAGTGTTGGTAGACGGGAAAAAAAACCTCTTGGCATATAGAGAAAGATCAACAAGTACACAAGTCCAAGGTGTAAACTTGACTAAAGAACAAGTGTTCTAGATCATAATTGATTAATGAGCTCGATCTCAAGTTAAGTCAAGATCACTGAGAAAATTTAGTTGACTAGTCTACTGAAGCTTTGTTTCAATTGACTCAATAGTCAATTATAGACATTCCACTTGTGAACAAAAGCATTCTGTTTTGGCTTGAGTCATCTGGACAACCGCAACTGCTAGAAAACAGTATTTGAATTGAATCGACTTAAGAAATATTCATTGGAGGTAAGGTTCACAGCAACAACCATTGAGTCAATTATAAGAGGTTGGAGTCTATTAAATATGTCATTTATTGGCAAATAAGGTTGCAAACTTATCTCATTGAGTCAACTAATAGGATTAGAGTTGACTAATAAAAATCCAGGTTGGACTTGACCAAAATGTTATCCACTAGAAAATAAGTTTACGAACTTATAGTTATCAACTGATGAAGATTTGATTCAATCGGACAAGTGCAAATTTGATTTTAGTAGGCCATGTATTAGGACTAGGGGTGCAAACCGTGCTAAAAAGCTTATTAGCATTAGCATTGCTTTTATTTTCATTTACATTTCCACTACATATTGAGCTCTAACTAATTGCTAGCACGTTGTGAGACTTATATTTTATACAATAATATTTGAATTGATATAAATGTCAAGTTTTGGTTATTCACTCGCTTCCAGCCACGAATGCTATACATTCCATTCCTAGATCTCTTTTAAAGGAACTTTCTATCATATATATATATATATATATATATATATATATTAATCCAGATATCCAACTCTTTGAACTGACTAAGAGGTGACCGACTTGGCCCAGTTTTCCATCGACCACCAGGGTAAATCGAGATGTGCTCACAAAGCTCTATCCAAGCGCATTCTTAGAGTTGTCATCCCACTAGAGAAAAATTCCTACAATGCGTCGCAGCTTGGATTCGACCCTTAGTTGTCTAGTTAACTGTTTGAAGAGCCTAACAACTGCACCATTGCCCTGGGGCAACTTTCTATTGTATCAAGGCACTGGATCCAACATCAAGACAGCCCTACACAACATTGGGACGGAAGAGAGCAAAGCAGCCCTATATGACATTGGAGATGATAAGGCATCGGGTTCGGATGGATATGGAGCGAAGTTCTTTACCTCAACATGGGATATAGTTAGTCCAGATTTATCACAGCAGTACAAGAGTTCTTTCAAGGTGGAAAGTTGCTAAAACAACGGAACCACTCATTGATCTCTTTGATACCAAAGACAGATCATACTCCAGGAGTTTCGGATTATCGACCTATCTTTTGTTGTAATGTCTTCTACAAGATAATTGTCAAGGTGTTGAGTGGGCGATTAGCTATGGTATTGGGATATTTGTTGGATCCAGCACAAGTGACTTTCATGAAAGGGCGGTCTATAGGTGACAACATCAACTTAACCCAAGAGCTACTACGGAAGTATGCACGCAAAATAATCTCACCAAGGTGCATGATTAAAGTAGACATGGAGAAAGCATTTGATACAATGGATTGAGATTTCTTCATGGCAACCCTTGTTGGTTTTGGTTTTCCCCAATAATATTGTAGTTGGATTAAGGAATGTATCAGCACGGTTTCTTATTCTATCTCCCTAAACGATGGCCTTCATGGATTCTTTAGTGGAAGGCGCGGCCTAAGGCAAGGTAACCCCTTATCACCTTTGCTTTTTGGTTTATGCATTGAAGTATTATTCAAAAGATTGGGAGAAATTACGGATTGTCAACTATGGTCCTCATTGCTATTACAAGGAAGATAAATGCTTGGCCGAAGCACACCTAATCGTATGCGGGACGATTGGAGTTGGTAAGAACGATCCTTCAAGAATGGAATGTTATTGGCTTTCTATGCTCCCTATTCTCGATGATATCATTGAGAAGATCAAAGCTATATGCTGGATGTTTGTTTGGTCTTCCAAGCAACCTCCGATATCGTGGGCCACCATTTGCCTTTCTAAACATGATGAGGGATATGGCCTTTGGGATATTCATACATGGAATAATGCTCTACTAAGCAAAACACTATGGGAGATTCAATCCAAAACTAACTTACTATAAGTGAAATGGGTGCACTAACACTTCATTAAGAGTGTTGATTCTTGACATTGGGAAGTCAAGGCTTCGGATTCACCTCTTATTAAGAGGCTTATGGACATTCAAAACAAGATCCAAAGGGCTACAAGTGGAAATGGTGCAACGAATATGATGATAATTGAGTGGTTCGTGGCAGAGAAGAAGGGGACTACAAATGCCTAGCAGTTCTTCAAACCAAGAGGCCCGGTGGTGGCTTGGCACCAGTGGTTTGGAGGACAGAAATTATGCCAAAGTATCGTTTCATTGTATGGTTACTTGCATATGGGAAACTACGAATAACAGATAGGATGTCATATGAACCGACCAAGGCTTGTGTACTTTGTCTGCATCATGAGTTAAATGACTACTTGTTCTTTGAGTGCCCCATCACTTGTGCTTTATGGAACAAGATGAAACGATAGATAACGACTAGTTATGAGGTCCGTTCGGTAGAGGAGCTATTTCAGATCCTTGGACAACACTACAAAGGTGTCAATCGCAAAATGAATATCCGATATCTTGGTGTTTCAAGTATGATCTATGGCTTGTGGAAAGCCCGCAATAGATGTCGCTATGAAGGGATGACTCTGGATGTTAATAGAATACTTCACAAGATCTAGATACATGTCTATCGCTTTGTGGACCTGCGTTGATAGTGAATAGTTACAGATGACTTGTGTCCGTGTGTGTGTTTATGTTTTTGTTTATGAGTTGTTAGAGGAGTTTATATCATATGTCGGGGTAGTTAACTCCTTTTTAATGATTGTATCGTGTAGTGTTGTTGATTGAGGTCGTAACTGCTTGAAGTATTTTTTATACATTTACCTAATTCCATTGAAAGTATGTTTCGTTGTGATAGATGAGATGATAACTTTACATTCTAATGATCTTCAAAAACCATAAAGGAGGCACTTGTTGTGATGATTATTGAATACTTCCTAAGATTCTTTTAATTATATGGATTATGATTGATTTAGATTAGCTTAATTATAAGGATTACGATAGATTGTAATTAATAATTGATAGACATATCCTAATTATAGGATCATCTTTCCTTCCTGATGTATATAAATACCTACTTGTAAGCATATTAGGTTATTGAAAAAAATATTATCTCTTTCTCTTTTACATGGTATTTGAGCAAGTTCTCCTTTTCTGACATATTTCTTTCTGTTGCCATTACTATTGTTGTGCCTCCTGCTACTATTGACGTCTCTTGCTGCCAATTTTGGTGTCGATGTCCTTTGTTGCCAATTTCCACACCGACATCCCTTGCTGCCGATTTCAATGTCGATGTCTTTTGCTGTCGATTTCAATGCTGATGTACTTTGCTAATGATTTCAACGCCGACGTCCCTTGCTACCGCCTTCTACTACGGTTGTCGCTGCCTGTTGCTAGATCAACCAACGCTATCCTAATCTTCTACTACTCAGGTTCTGCCTCTAATTTCCTTGTATAATGAAGTCTTCATATTCTAAACCCAATTTGGCTACCATTGTTAAATTGAATGGGACCAACTATCTCTTGTGGTCACATTCGTTTGAATTATTCTCGGGATCTCACAAGAAGAAGGAACATATTTTGTCCTACCCTCCTGACAGTAAAGATCCGAAATATTCAGATTGGGTTTTAGACGATTGTTCTGTTATGGCTTGGCTTTTCAATAACATGGAGAAGTCCGTGAGCACTAATATTATGTTTGTGGAAACTGTCAAGGAGATGTGGGGATGCCTTGCGGGGCATGTATTCGAATGACAAGAACGTTTCTCGGGTTTTCAAATTATATGAAAAACTCTTCTCTCTTCGCCAGGATGGTCAATCTGTTAATAACTATTTTGCAACTCTTAAGGAGGCTACTAATGAAATTCTGTTATACTATCCGCTCTCTTGTGACGCTCAGACTCGAAAGAAGTGGGAGGAATTCTTGGTTACAAAGTTCATATCCGGTTTGGATTCCACTCTACGATCAGTTTGGGATAATATGTTGGCAAGTGATAATATTCACATGTTATCAAATGCTCTATCTCAGGCAAGGTTGTCAAAATCGAGGGTTTAAGTAAAATCGTTGGAGCAGTCATAAAATTGATCATAAAATCAAATCGTAAACTCATAAGATTTTACATCATAATTTAAATCAACTTTAAAAAAAAATATTTCAATCCAAATTATAACATAAATCTACATATAGAACATTTTAATTCATATAATCATAAACTACTCATAATTTTAAACTTTCAAACAACTAAATACTTGCCATGAAAACACAACATAAACATAAATTCAAGTGTAAAGCTTAAGTCCAAAGATAAATAAAACACAAGATAACAAGTTAATATAAATCATCCATAGACAATTGCAAATCTAAAATCGTCTCAAAACAATATCGTTTTGCCTAAAATAGCCCCGTACGACACAAAATCAATAAAATCGTCCCAAAAATCACGTTTATACGAGTTTAAATGCGATTTTATGATTTTGATCTTATTTTACTTTAATACATGATCTTGTCACGATTTCACTCGATTTTCATAGGTAAACTCACGATTTTATATGAGTTTACGAGTCAAAACACGAGTTTGATAACATTGATCTCGGGTTCTTCGTGTGACCACGAGCCATCCTGACACTAGCTTTTTCTCATCTTTCAACACTTCGTTATGGCTACTCATAGTTGTGGGTTCTTTCAAGGTCGTAATAGTATTCACGGTGGAACTGATACCACCTGGAGTAACTGTTCGTGTGTTAACTATAGCCGTTCCAACTACGCCTCCAAGAAGTGTTGGGTGAAGTTTGGAAAATATGACTCGGCTAATAATGCATCTACCAAACTATCGACTTCATTACCTTACACTGGCAATCATGAAGATACAGTCTTTGTTTCTCATACTTATTATGAGAAATTGCTTCACTCTTCTGCTAGCATTCCCTCTGCCACTACTGTCTCATCCTCTCAAGGTGAATTTGTTGTCTTGTGATAAGTCTTGGATACTGGATTCCAGTGTATCGGCTCATATTACTGGTAATAAGTCTGTTCTCTCTTCCTCTTTTGTTTCGTCATCTTTATCGCTTGCCCGTTTAACCAATAGTACCTATTCTCCGATTATTGGAAGTGGTGTTGTCAGACACGCGATAAATATCACTCTTGAAAATATTCTCTTTGCACCTAAATTTCTTGTTAGTTTACTATGCATAAGCCAGCTAACAAAAGCTCACAACTACTTCTGTATCATTTTATCCATCCAATTGTATTTTTCAGGACCTACACATGAAGAGGATGATTAGTGGAGGATATGAGAGTGATGCCCTATACTATCTGGATTCAATTACACATGTATGTTCTCAGGCACTCTCAGCAATTGTGACTTATTATCAATGGCTCTCAAAAGTTTAGTTCCTGTTCCTTTTACTAACTGATTTCCAGTGCGAGTCCTGTGAGTTCAGCAAACAACATTGTACTTTTTTCCATCTAGAGTTGATAAAGTTAGTATGCAAGCTGCATAGGTCCATTTATGGACTAAAGCAAGCTTCTCGGAGCTGGAATCTTCGATTCGATGATGTAATCAAACAGTTTGGTTTCATCAAGAACGAAGATGAGCCTTGTGTCTACAAGAAGGTTGTAGAGAACACAGTTGTCT
>JBBMJZ010030737.1:0-10185 GCA_037833815.1 Zingiber zerumbet
TCAAACATCAAAATACAACTTCTCTATTCTTGTCAAACATCAAAATACAACTCGAGTCAGGTCAACTCGAGTCGGGTTAACCAGGTCAACCTTGACCTAAGGTTGCACCAACATTTCTGAGACTACAAGGATTCCAAAGATACCCTCTATTGCTTATTTTAGCTTCTCCAAATGTGTTAAATTGTTATTAGAACAATCAGCTAAAAAAATCCCAACATGGACATGATATGAATCATATTAAGTTGACGTTAGGCTTGATATGAATCATATCGGTCCTGCACATTGGGCTTGATATGAAATCATATCAAGCCCACATTAGGCCTGATATTGAATAAAATCAGACCCAACATTATTGTTGATCTTCTAAGATCAGCAACACACACGTTGAAAAATTTGAAAGATCATAATTTATTATTTAGTTAGAATAATGAAATACACAATATATCAAATTGAAGTTCATTCAGATATCTTCAATTTGATATATTGTGCGTCTTATAGATCACCCCGAATAAAAAATTATAGTCTTTCAAAATTTATTTAGCATACACATTGTAGCTGCTACGAAGCCGTAGCTGCTACAACTATAAGTTCAGCTTTAAGAGGTCATAACTTTTGACTTGGGTTGATCCACAAGACGCATAATATATGAAATTCAAGATCTCTAAATGAACTTTGATTTGATATATTATGTTTCATGATTTAAAATGAATCAAAAGTTATGACCTTTCAAAGTTTACAATGTGTATGTTGCTAATCTTATAAGATCAACAACAACGTTGGGTGGGCCTAATATGTAATCACATCAGGCCCAAGTTGGGATTTAATGTCAATTCTTCTAATAGCATTTTAATACCTTTAGAGAAGTCAAAATAAGCAATGGATGACATCATTGGACTCCTTGAAGCCTCAACAATCCACAAGACCTAAAATGGGTCCAATCGGACTTATATAGGTCAATTAGTGAGTTTTAGTCAAAATCTACTGATGGACCTAGATAAGTCCTATTAGACTCATTTTAGGTCTTGTGGATTTTTGAGACTATAAGGAGTCCAATGATGCCTTCCATTGATTATTTCAACTTCTCCAGAAATGTTAAAATGTTATTAAAAGAATCGACTAAAAAATTCTAATATGGGTCTGACATTGGGCCTGATATAGAATCATATCAGGCACAACGTTGTTATTAATCTTCTAAGATTAGCAACATACAGGTAGAAAATTTTAAAAGGTCATGATTTTTATTTAGTTTAAATCATGAAACATATAATATATCAAATCGAAGTTCGTTCAGAGATCTTCAATTTGATACATTGTGTGTCATGTGAATCAATCCAAATCAAAAGTTATGGCCTTTTAAAGTTGAATTTGTAGTTGTAGCACTTCGATTTTATAGCTGCTACAACGTGTATGCTAAGTAAATTTGAGAAATTATAACTTTAAATTCGAGTTGATCTTCGAGGCCCACAATATATCAAATTGAAGATATTTGAATGATCTTCGATTTAATATACTATGTGTTTCATGATTCTACCTGAATCAAAAGTTATGATCTTTCAAAGTTTATAATATGCATATTGCTGATCTTAGAAGATCAGCAACAATGTTAGGCTTGATATGATTCAAGCAGATAGGTCTGATTGGATCCATTTTAGGTCTTATAAATTTCTGAGACTACAAGGAGTCTAACGATGTCTTCCATTGCTTATTTTGGCTTCTTCGGAGGTATTATAATGTTATTGAAAGAATTGGTATTAAATCCCAATGTGAGCCTGATAATGATCTTCTAAGATCAACAACACACATTGTAAATTTTAAAATGTCATAACTTTTGATTCAATTTGAATCATGAAACACACAATGTATCAAATCAAAACTCATTCAAAGATCTTTGATTTGATATATCGTGTGTCTTATGGATCAACCCAAGTAAAAAGTTATGGTCTCTTAAAGTTGAACTTTTAGTTATAGCAGCTATGGTTTTGTAGCAACTATGGTTTCATAGCTGCTACAAAGTGTATGTTGAGTAAATTTTGATAGACTATAACTTTTGACTCAGATTGATCCACGAGACACACAATATATTATATCAAAGATGTTTGATTGACCTTCGATTTAATATATTATGAGTTTTATTATTCAACCTAGATCAAAAGTTATGATCTTTTAAAATTTACAATGTGTGTATTGTTGATCTTAGATGATCAACAATAAGGTGTTGTTGATCTTAGAGTATCAGTAACACGTTGTTGTTAATCTTCTAAGATAAACAACACCTTCTTGTTGATCCTCTAAGATCAACAACACATTCAGGCTGAATTATGAGACGTAAAAAGTTGAAGATCTCTTAATGAACTTTGATTTGATATATTGTGTGTTTCATGATTCAACTTGAATAAAAAATTATGATATCTCAAAGTTTACAGTTCAACACGTTATTGTCGTTCTTTGTTGCTAATCTTCTAAAGACCAATAACACTTTGTTGTTGATCTTCTGAAGAACAATAACACGTTGTTGATCCTCTAAAGATCAACAACGCGTTGTTGCTGGTCTTCTAAAGATTAGCAATGCATTGTAACAGCTAAGAAATCATAGTTGATATAACTTTAAGTTATAATTTTAAGATGTCATAACTTTTGATTCTAGTTAAAATACAGGACGCATAATATATCAAATTAAAGATCTCTAAACGAGCTTTGATTTAATAAATTTTTTATTTTTAGAATGTTCTAGGTTCATCAGTCGATTTCATCCTAAAATTGACTAATGGACCTAAAAAACTTAGAATAATATGAAATCAAAATATGTGCTCATCTAGTTCTCCCGACTATAGTCATATCGTTAATCATAGATGCAATATACCATATTGAGAGTAACATTTTTTCAAAACCAACAACACAAATTCATTCCTTAATATGTCATACTCAATATCATTTTATAGAAAAAGTCATTTGATAAAAATCTCATCAATAATTTCATTACCAGTTTATATTAAAATAATAATATTTTTAAATATAAGTACAAGATCATTTTATAATATACCAAATAATAATTACAACAACAAACTAGTAACTATAATATTTCAACAATCAAAATAATCTAATAAAAAATAATTATCATACTAGCATCAATTTACAACTGTTATACCATAAAAATAGCAACAACAGTTTTATTGAGTTTTACAATAATAACACACATTACAATAATACACAAGAAGAGTACAATAATTTAGAAAAAAAATAACAATTATATAGACAATGATAATAATAATAATAATAATAATAATAATAAATACTATAAATATTTCTCTTCAAGATCTACAACAAATCAATTATGCTTACGATTTTATTAGCTAGGAATAGCAAAGTTCTTTCAAATAAAAAATTAAATTCTCTAGTGTTTTCAAGTATCCTAGATGATTTTTTATAGTAAGATAGCTCCAGTGGTCCTCCTTAGTATGACTCTTGCTTCAGATCCTTTTATTATCCTTAATCTTTTTCAGAAGAGATCAATATTCTATACATATAATTAAAAAGTTTCCTGTTAATTTAGAAGAAAAAGGAATAGAGTAGGATTAATGCTATTAAGAATAAATAATCTTTTAGTATTATTATTCAAATCAAGTACAAGATTATTACATTTCGTAACATAATTTATTCCACGACTATGTCATTCTTTCTCCATATTGTTTTCAAAAAGTAGAACATTTGAATAGTAGCAATAAAATATAAGGATAAAAAAAAACTAGAGTTAAGCAATCAACATATTGTTAATGAGACTTTTGTATATGTTAAGAAAATTAGTCCAACCCAAGTAATTAGTTAGAAAGTCAAGGTTCTGACACTAAAATATCTAATCAAAGTGACAACAAAAAGTCCAACAAACCAAACGTTATATGAAAAAGGTTAGACTGACTTAAAACTATAGTCTTGGAACAAATAGTTAGGAGACTATCTATAATTTTCAGTTAACTTTAAGAGAATAATAAAATAAATAATGAAAGTTATCTGTAATGAAATCCAAGATTCAATTAGATAAGAATATCGAAGTATTTTTAGCTCATCAAATTTAATGCACTAACTTAAATAGGAATTACTATTACAACCTATCTAAGCATGAGATTAGACGATAACCATCTCCTTCCTTTTCTCACTTGGATGGTGTGAAAGTGGTGTAGAGGGTGTTGAGGTGGTGGGGTGACTAGGAGGGTCGATTGTTGCATCTCCAACTTGTTCAGCTACTGCTCATGATTCACCTCGATGATAAGGGGAACTATAAGGATGAGAAATATGGTGCCAACAATCCACACATCTTTTCCGGTGTTATGAAGGTGTTTCTTTGTCACAACGGCTACCTCGGCGGCGGCAACGACCCTTCTCGCATTACAATCATAAACTCCTAGACGAAGCTCAACACATGAGAGAGCAAGTCATCAGCATGCTCCGTAAGCGAATTCTTCATAAAATTAATTTAATAATTTCATAAATAATGAAAAAAAAACATTCAATAAAAATTTAAAATTCAATGAAATATAGGAAAAGCCTAAGTCAAGATCAGCCCAATCCATCTTTAATTTTTAGATCTGTCTTTGTCTGTCAGTTGAGTATCGGCCATATATTTTCACAAATTAACAGAACAATGTTAAATGATACGCAAACTTTGACAAAGTTTAGTTTCATTTGAATATGGTTACAGTATGCTAAAGACAGTTTGCAAAAGGTTACTTATAGTAACTGATGACAATATATTCAGTAATATATCTAAACTTTTACAGAACTTGATGACAGATAAACAGGTTGAAGGATACAACACTATCAGGTACCATATAGTGAAATTTTTGACTAGTTTGTTGGTGATGGTGCTTGATCACGATAGCTTTGGTACACTGACTTGGAAACTCGCAAAGCCTTTAAATCTCTGCACTTTGAATCATATGGTCGAGGATCGTATTGTCAATTCAGTGACCTCACTTTAGCAGCAGCTTCCTTGATTTGTTCGATTGTGAAAATGCCATAAAAATCATCATCTGTGAGAGAATTAATGGCTGCATAGGCAACATCATCGACACTCACAGGGGGTGCCAAAATTAGATCAGATGCAGGGAGTGAGTTCAAAGGCCTTGTAAAATTCTCAAGAGCAAGCAGTATCCTTTCCAATGGTTCACCTATCAGATTGAGTGGGATCTCATAGCCATCTACCCTTCTCTTTCCATAAATGAAGCCAGGTCTTAGCACAACACCTGGTGAAGCATATGTTGGGAAATTAGAAGTTGGGCACGACCATACCATGATGAACAAATGCAGAAATTAGTGAAGTCAGTAACCTGATCTTGGGTATTTGGAGAGGACCTCAGATTCTGCTTCTCTCTTTCCAGTGAAATACCCAGAAGAAAGGAGGAACGAAGGAAGATTGTAGTCATGGACAGATATCAATACAAACTTGGAGACCCCTACATTTGAATGTATAAGGAATTTAACAGGGAACCAAATAGTATACAGCATTTTTACAATTGCACAGAAACGTAGAATGTCCCAAACTAGAACACTCATACATTCCATAGCCAACTTAAATTAAACTTACAACAAACAACAAAAACTGAAAGATATTTTGTTCAACAAAAGATAGTTTACAACACAGGTAAGGATTTAGACCTTCGTGAATATATATAAACAAAATAAAAATAAAGGAAAAATATTTTGACCTATCTGATATTTAGTTCAAAGGATTATGCTTGCATTAGTTTAGAAGCTTTGAGATGGAACTCCAATACATTAGCAGGACAATTTATATAGTTTCAAGGCAATTTCCATGGGTTTTCCATTATTAGACCAGTTCACTGGGTTCATCAAGAAATAGGCATGATTTCTAGTAAATGATCACTTCTGAGTTTCTAGGAAATTTCTGACGAAACATGTTTATAGAAAGAGTCAATAACCTATAAGCTTTACTTCATGAGTGTACTTGTCTTTCAAAATCTGGCGCTACATGTTCTTCATGATGATCTTTCTAAACTGTACCTATCATGTGTTCTTTTTCTGCCTATATTGTGAAAATCACCACTTTTGCTGCTTTTGACTTCATTGTTCAATAATACCCTTTCAACTGCTAAACTAATCACCATCGAAGTTCATCTAAGAAAATCCTATATTATCAGATAAGCCTTTGAGCTAAACTCCATATTGGGATGAGAGTAGTTTTTTACAACTTAGACAGTTGACTTGACTAAGAACTAACAGGGTTTGCAAAGTCTGTAAAACAAGTACTTGATTAGAGTCAACTAAGTTGTGCATAATTACCCTATCAAATTTGGCTTCTTAAGCCATATTCATAATTATCACTACTTAATCTTTATCTACAGTTTTTATATAATTTAAATATTCTATATTTACTTGTTAATATTTCAAAAAAATGAATATTAGAGTCAACTGAGTTGTGCATAATTACCCTATCAAATTGCTTCTTAAGCCATATTCATAATTATCACTACTTAATCTTTATTTACAGTTTTTTTATATAATTTAAATATTCTATATTTACTTGTTAATATTTCAAAAAATTGAATATTGGTCGACTAGATTACAGGACTTAGCCCACCACATTGAGAAGAAATCAAGTAATTCTGAAATAATCTAAATTGGTCAACCAAAAGTCAAAGTCAATAAAGATGAATAGTATTGATCAACCACAGGCTGGATCAGCAGATGATATGGACCAAAGACAGACAGTGATAAGGATCACTACTCAAAGTTGACCATATGAATAGTATGGATCGACCTTATGCCCAGTCAACACAGAGCAAGGAGATAAAGTTTGATCAATGAAGCCTATCCAATTTAGTCGATGAGAATGTACAAGATGGTTTATCAGATGACAATTGACAGCTAACCAGTTGAAGCAACATGCATAATAGCTGATCTAGTTGACCAAATGAGTTAGACAACTAGAACCACAAAGTCGACAACTATTGCTTCGGATAACAACTGAATATCTTAGTTTGGTCGACCAGGATGGACGAGTTAGTCAATTAGAGCTTGCCAAATTGAGACTATAACTAGAGGATTGTGTTGTACGTTCAGAACATCCAAGAAATCTAAACTAAGAATCACTCAGAAAAACTTAGAAGCAATTCTTCCATCCAGAAGTTCGCTACAGGCAGCTCAGATATTCAATAACTTGGTATTTTTATTTTAGTTATTTATTTAATAGATGTTATATTATTTGTTTGTTGGATTGTGTTTTAGGCTTTCTGCATTCAACTTTTAAATATTTTTAAAAGCTAGTATTTTGTAAAAAGGCTTTTCCGCCTTTAAAAGGTTTTTTAAAAGGAGAATATATAATGGGATTTTAATGAGTGAGGAATCATAGGTCGTAAAGTAGGAACTTAGGAATTAGCGAACCATGTTAAATCATTATCTTTCTTATTGCTCTTAGCCTTAACTCTTTATTTGATCTTGAAAAAACAAAAGTCTATTCCATTGCATATGTGACAAACTTTTAAAATAACACTTGATTTCTAAAAGTGTTATCCCCCTTCTAGCACTCATCGCTAATAGTGTTACATAGTATTACTTACAACTACTCCAACTCACAAGTGATGAGCCAAGGAATTGGTATCTTCCACTTGTGTTTTTTCATCTTGCAACCCACATAGTCGGAGTTAGTGTAGCCTACAAGATCCAATGAGTCAATCTTTAGATACCAAAGAGCAATGTTAATAGTTCCCCTGAAAATATATAAGGATTCTTTTAACAGATACAAGAAGTGATTCGTTAGGGTTTGATTAAATCTAGCACATAAAGTAACAACAAAAAGAATATCTAGACGACTTTCTATAAGATAAAGTAGACTGTCAAATAAAGTACAAAAATACTTAAGACTCATCCTTTTTACCTTCACGATTATTATCAAACTTGAGATTTGTTCCCATTAAAGTTCTCCATCCTAAATTTTTGAATAATTTCCTTTGCATACCTTACCCGATGTACTTGGATATCCTCCTTGATTTGGTTGATTCGAAGTCCCAAAAAGAAATTTAGTTTTTTTACAAACTCATTTCAAATTCACTCTCCATGAGAGTGATGAATTCATTTAAAAATTCTTTGTTAGTAGATCCAAAAATTATGTCGTTAACTAAAACTTGAGAAATAAAAATATCATTTTTATTAGTTTTTAAAAATAATATGGGATCAACTTTACCACGTTTAAAATTTTTCGATATAAGAAAAGTAGAAAAGTGTTCGTACCAAACCCTTGGAGCTTTGCTTTAAGTCGTACAGCTACCATCGCCAAGGGTACAATTCACTCCCTCACATATCATATGCCAAGAATTTATCTCATTGACTTTATCAATATTTAGTCTCTTGTCATATTTGACCAACTAGGACTTCATCTGTAATCTAGAGGTCCATCTTTACCTACTTTATCTATCAAGACTTCCTTTAAATGTCTAACATTCGATCCTTCATGACATATTAGCACTTTCATTTAGGAATGAGCAAAAATTCAGTTAAACCGAATAAACCGACTAAATATTAAAATTCGGTTTGGTTTATTTGGAAATTCATTTTTTTTTCTAAAAAATCGATTAATTTGATTCGATTTCGGTTTTCAAATTTCCTATTCAGTTAAACCGAATTAACTGAATTTTTAGACCAAACCGAATTTTTAAACCCTATTTTTTATGACCAAAACCAAATTTTATTTTTAAAAAATGACTTTTATTAAAAAAAACAAATTCGGTTAATTCGGTCGAAAACCGAATTAACTTATTGATCCGGTGATAAAGCTAGGGGGCCCTCATGGGCGAAGGGTCAATGACACGTGGCGGTCAGGAGTCAATAGGAGGTCAACCCCGGGGGCCCGCCAAACGGATATCCTATACTGATCGCCCGGCTGTGTCATAGGCCAGGGGAGCAGCAACCCAGCTACGAGCCCGGGTTTCCGACGCTCAGGAGGAAACACTTGTAAGACCGAGCGGGCGGTCCGCTCGGCCGAGTCACAAGACAAGGGTGCAAGGCCGAGCAGCCTATCCGCTCGGCCTAAGAGTCAGGCAACGAGACAAGGTTATTAGTCCGAGCAGGTGACCATGAATCATCCCGGCCGGATGTCACCTACGCCGGGTCGGAGGTAAGGTTCCGGCCGGGCGGAGGGACGATCCGCCCGGGAAGAAGAGACCAAGGGGCACAGGGTAGTAGAAACGTCATCCTGGTAGCCCCTATCACTGACAACGAGCATGTTCGATGAGCAGACCATATGCGAAACTGTACGACAGAAGATTCTGCTGTCCCATCAAGGAAGTGCTCGGACTGTAGCAGTAAGGCACCAGGCATGTCTTTCTGACAAGCCCATACCGGGTATGGGGCAGCACACGTGCACGCCTCGATGCGCGTGCACCAAGTTTCTCATGGCTCTATATAAGAGCCCTCAGACTTCGCCGGAGGTACGCGTTTTTCTGCTTTGTAGCCACTTTCCTGCTAGTCTTCGCCTGACTTGAGCGTCAGAGGGTCGTCGCCGGGAAACTCCGCCCGGCACGACTTTGTTGCAGGTACACAGGAGCGCGCGAGGAACCAGCAGAGAGAGAGGGAGTCACGTCCCTAGTGTCCGTCGACTCAGTGCTCGGACATGATCATAACTGATAGATAAATATGGTTAAATCCGAGTTATAGCAACTATAAAACTAGATTCGATCATAGTTCAGAACTATTGATTCACAGTTTAGAACAACGATTCACAGTTAGTTTATCATAGTTCAATATTATTATATTAAAAAAAATAAAATTACAAATTTATAAAATTATTTGTCTGACACTATTGGGCCTTAATTATCAAAAATAATTATATAGTAAAAAATTATTAATTACTTATTAAATAATTAAGTAACATATGAAATCATTAGTAAATGATTATAAATTAACAAGTAAATAAGTCACACTCATCCTTTTTTTTTCCCCTTTTTCCATTATTAAGAATAATAATATACTAAAAAATTTATTAAATAATTAATTAATATGAGAGAATATAATAATTATAATTTAGTTTGCTAGAATATTTGGTTCTGATTGGGAGACTCGGAGTCGAGTACCGCACTAATAAATTTATTTTTAAACGATTAATCATTTGCTGACAAATAATCCTCCTCTACTCTTCCAATTAATAATAATAATAATATAATAATAAAAATTTTTGAT
>JBBMJZ010030747.1:0-10185 GCA_037833815.1 Zingiber zerumbet
ATCTTGCATGAAATTGTCGTATGAATCAAAGAGTCACCTTGATAAGCTAAATGGTTTCTTAGCATTTAAGCTTACTTGCCCTCTAAGTTTCTTTCAAGTCTATATAAGGCTTTGTAATCAAAAGTTAAACAGATAGAAGATAGAATATCTCTTTCTCCTCAAGAGTACTATCAAAATATTTCAATAGTTGGTATCATCTCTTTCTCCTCAAGAGTTCTATCAAAATATTTCAATAAACCATAAAGTGAAGGTTTCTCCTGCTGCTACTAATATGCTAATTCAATTTGCTAAGAAGTACAGTAGCGAAAATTATGTTCAAAATTTTCTTATACCAAAAGGCATGGGCCTCATGTTTCGGCAGAGAGATGTGAGTCAGTGGCAAGAACTAGCTAATGAGTTGTTCATCCAGCATTACCCTTCAACATCCCGGCATTTTAGTTTGATGCAGTTACATCATTGGCCATTTGGGAGGATTCGATGTTTTCTTTATGAGTTATTGTTTGGAGGATCTTCAGTTCCAGGTTATGATGAAGATGTGTTCCATATATTGGTTGCTGAAGGCACTCTAACATATTATTGGCACAAGAGGAACATTGACTTCACGCCATTGGAGTACGGTGTAGATCCATGCTTCTTTAGAATGAAGGTTAGTGGAGCTTCGAGGATACCACCGCAATGCCGCCATTTGTATTTACCTATCAATTTTACAAATATTTCCAAATTCAAAAAAGCCATTGAAGTGGCTAGAGTAGCCAGGAAGCTGAGAACATTGGTTTTACATAGAGAAGAGATAAATGGACATATTTGTCAGATTGAGACGAAGATACTTGAAAATATGTTTTCAAGTCTCACGAGTCTATGTACGTTAGATATGAGAGCAATCATGATTCAAGGCCTTCCTAAAGCTGTTGTTACATTGCGTTGTTTAAGATACCTCAACCTCGCGGAGAACAAGATAGAAACACTACCTGAATCCATCTGCAATCTCTATAACTTGTGTGTTCTAAATTTATCTAATTGCGAAAAGCTTACAGAGCTTCCAAGAAGAATCCACAAGCTTAGGAAATTGCAGATTTTGAAACTGTCTTACTGCCTAAGGATTCAGAAGTTGCCGGAGTCGATAATTTGCCTTGTAAATTTGAATGAACTAGATATTGGAGGTGGTTGTAGGCTTTCTGAGTTGCCTGATGATTTGAGCGCCATGAAGAACTTGATGCAGCTTAACATGGCAGGATGTGCAGCATTGATTAGAATGCCTAGTGGAATTAGGCAATGGATAAACTTGCAGTCTCTGAGGGGAATTGATGCCGTGGATGGTCATGGAAATGTCACGTTGTCAGAGTTGCATGATCTTAGAAATCTTGAATCCCTGCATATACAACACCTTGAAAGATTAGAATTAGATGAATTAAAGAGTGCTACTCTACCTACTTATTTACTGAAGGATCAAGATCTATATGAGTTGGTGCTGCATTGGGAATGGTGGAATGATATGGCTACTAATGGAACTTCCGATCCCATGGTGCAGATGTTGGAAGGATTCTTACGTAGCCTACGGGAGTTGAAGGTCTTGCGAATCATTTCATACATGAGCAATAAACTCCCAACTTGGCTGATGTTCGAGCCCAGGTTGATTGTTCTCAAAAAGTTGAAAAGAGTAGAACTTGTTAATCTTAGGTGTGCGACGCTACCACCACTTGGAGTATTACCTCAGCTTGAGGAAGTTACAATAAGTGGTTTTGATTCAGTAAGAGTAATAGATGATGAATTCTGTGGAGAGGATAGAAAACCATTTGTATTTCCTGAGTTGACGAAACTCACATTCTCTGAAATGCCTAGGCTAGAGATGTGGCTAGGCATGAAGAGCATAAGACATCATTGTCCTTTTCCCAGACTTGAGGAATTGACCCTAATTCAGTGCCCAAAGCTCATGGTATTCCTTGTGCAATTTCCAACATCTTCTCAATTGAAGTTGAAATTGTGGTTGAGCAACGAGATGCTAATGCCTACTTCCAAATTCAATTCTTGGTCGAACCTTGGAGGAATCAATATGTTGCAGATATTTGGATGCCAAGAACTGAGAAGTCTACCAAATGATACAAGGGAGATCCACAACCTAAAGACGTTGACAATAATGAATTGCAACAAATTGGAGGCTTTGCCAATTTGGCTCGAACAGTCATGTTTGGAGTCCCTGTGCATATATGGCTGTCGGGCGCTATCATTCATTCCAGAGGAATTGAAAGTCAAGGGTCGACTGAAAAATCTGATTGTTGAAGCATGCCCCAAACTGCAGAGCCAGGTACATTCTTCACTTTGCTGCATTACTACTTTATGCAGGTAGTCCATGTGTAGCTGGACGTAACAACTTGGCTTTTAACTTGCTTTTAGTTATTACTTCAAATATTTGATTTATTTTTTTAGTTATTAAAGTTTGTAGTTGTAATTTTTGATCAGTTGCGATTTATTTTTTACTTCATAAAATGATAGCTAAAAATGAATAGTAGTGTGCAAGAAGAATAATCGACAATTTCACTAATTTACTTTGTTTGCAGAAGTACCTAACAGATAAATGGAATCCTTTTTCATAAGGGACAATAGTCATGTTGTGACTTCTCCAACTTGTTGTATAAATAGAAGGTTAGACCCTAACGACTCAGTTAGTTTTACTTTGTTGGAATCTAGTAATCTTACTCTTTTGTTACTCACTCACCTTCCTTATTGCTATTTGGAGGATAACTTGTTGGTCCTTTATTTTTGCAGGCCAACTCAGCAACTTTGGTGTTATCTATGCTACATCTTCTAACTTGGATGCTTATTTGCGCTAGTTATGCATCCCATGGTTTCTTTTAAAGAAAATTAAAAGAACAAGTTGATAAGAGCATCAGAGTTCTGCACCTACGTTAACCTAAGTGTTATATGATTTCTTGAGTTGCATTGATCATTGCAATTAAATAAGAAATTGAATGGCTTTAGTGAAACTTGGTGTGTTCTACTTCCTATGATGTTCTAAGTTCTTTTCCTATATTTATTTTTAAAAATTCATAAAGACGAATGTTATGTAATGATCTACTATCTTTATTAAGAAGGTAATGATTTATAAATTTCACCACGATTGGTCTCAAAGTTGTATGCGGCATGCATCTTTGTTGGACTTTTTATCTATTTTGATTCTTGGGGACAATGTAATCAGTGGTTCTTGTCTCATGCTATTTTCACTCCCAAATCTAAATCTGATCCTTCCATGATACGCAAATGTTTGCACGAGACAACAAACATCCTGGATTATAATTGTTTTGAGACAAAGTAAATGATAATACAAATTTAAGAAAATGCAATGTGAAAGTTGATGAAAGGAGCTTACTCCCATGGAACATCACCAACCAGCATCCAACCTCCATCCTCGTCTTCAACGGTCGGGACATACTCAGATCCATTCGGCAGATCCATCACCTCCCACTCGTTCCTGGAGAGCAAGAGTTTCTTGATAAGTGTATAAAAATATCAAAATGTTTACAAATACATAGGATATCTAATTCTGCTGTTCTCTCGTATGTACTGCTAATCACATATTACTTATGTAACTGTTGATACTTATTTAACCAAAATATAGATGAATCCATCAGAGGTTGAATTTTTCGAGGAATAATGCGGGATTAAGAGACGGCGCAGCTTATCAAGGCGAACGATGGGCCACCAAAAGAGTTCGTATTGGAATGAAGAAACCGACGATAAAGCGATGTGGGACTAAGCGAGTTCGTATTTTTTTTACCTAGGACAGATGACAATCCGGATGGAAGATAGATCTTGCTTCGCGGTGGCGCTGGCTTGGCTAGGGTTTAAGGACTGCAAGTTGGTGGAACCGGCAGAACAAAAGAAATAATTCTTTGCTGAAGTTTTGCAATTTTAATGGCTGTAGCAACTGTTAGTAATGAACGGTAAAATTAGTGAGGGAAGGAATAACTTTTAACATAAAACAACAAAAAGGTAAAAATGATTTGTTTGATGGAAGAGGCTGCGAGGGGTACAGTGGATCCAGTGTAAATCGGCCTGTTATCCTTCCACCGTCGAAAGCGGGCGGGTGTACTTGCTCTGTGAAACCAGCCTGGACCGGTGCCCTCCGCACTAAGAATCGGGAGAACCAGATCTTCATCCGATTTTACCGATTCACTATCAACTTGGAACGGGCAGGCCAATAATTATACAATAATGAATTCACGCCTCACAACTCATCCCCATCATCCAAATCATTCACTGCCCCCGCTTGGGTCATAAACTGGCGCTGCCCAGCTCGGCCCATAATAAACAAACGACAACCTATATATCGGCATCATGGAAAAATGAATTTAACGATGTGGGACAAAGAGAGCTTGTTTACAGACTTTGAATTGATAAAAATCGTTTACAGTAGGAAATCAGTACTGCATAATTGTAATTAATTGTAGCCTTTGGTAGTTTGGTTCCCTCTTGTTAAGTAAGTGCTTATACAAGCATCTCGTCTGTTGGTTCGTTTTGTGAGAAAAAGACTCTGTAGGTCTCTGGCTCCTGCCTACCCAACGAATTCTATATCGAACAGAAGAGTTGAATCCGGAGGAATAATGCAAGAACCTGATCAATATAAAGCAGAAGCATTGAATTAATTGACATCAAATATTCACATAAGATGAACTGTGAAGGGTTGGAGATGTGGTGCCAATCTGAAAACAGTGACGGAAAGGTTACCTCCTCTGCAGCCTGCTCCTCTCGCCCCATAACCAAGCTCGGGAGGAATCTTCAATGTACGCTTGCCACCTACGGTTTAAAGGCCACACGGCCAACACAATAAGAAGCACAGATTATGAATCGACGAGCATTGGTGGAATTTTGCTGCATACCGACGAGCATTGGTGGAATTCCATCTACGCCGAGAATCCCTTCATCCCATCCTTTGATCACCTAAAGACGTTATCGTGGTAATAAGTTGAAACGGATTTGTTTGTTTGTTTGTTTGTTTTTTGGAGGGGGAAATTGAGCGAGTTTTACCTCCCCGACGCCGATCCTGAATGAGAGAGGTCGCCCGCGGCTGTAGCTGCTGTCGAACACCTTGCCGTTCTCCAATTTCCCGACGTAATGCGCCTTCAGAGTTCCGAATCGCAACGCAGGAGCCAAACTTTAGGGGAAATCCGTGGTTAAGTAGGCAGAGGAGTCCGTAAAAGAGGGTTCGTTACCTTGATGAACTGGCCCTTGGTGGCGCCGGGGCCGGTGCCGAGGACGGTGTCGCAGAACGCGAGGCCGGAGGAGGCGACGGCGAGGGTGCAGTTCGTCTGGTCGGAGGAGGCGCCAGCGGGGGAGTCGAGGAGGAAGAGGAGGAGAGAGAGGGAGAGGGAGAGGGCGGCCTCCCGCCGGCGGATGGGAAGGGGAAGGGGCGCGGGGGGTGGGGACAGAACGGGAACTGGGTCGGTGAGTGCTCGGAACTTGGGGGAGAAAGAGCGGCGATAGGAGAGGCGGTGGTCGGGTCGAGAGGTGGCGCTGAGTAGGGTGAGGATGGTCGGACTCGGAGACGGGAAGGGGGAGGCGAAGAAGGCGGCCATGCCAGAGGAGAGCTCGCAGCCAAATCTCTATCGAGTGGCCGTAGAAATATATATATTTTAAAAGAGTTTTTAAAATGTAGTTAAATAAAAAATAAAAAAATATGGAGGTGCGGGGAATCGAACCCCGTGCCTCTCGCATGCGAAGCGAGCGCTCTACCATATGAGCTACACCCCCAGTTGTATTTAAGTAATAATTTATTACTTATATAGACATTTATATTTTAATGATTTTGGATGGCTGTGTCGCATTGGCTGTCGGATGGAAGCTGATGGAATATCGACCGTCCAATGTTCGATAAACTCCACCACAAATCTACCACCACCGCCGTCCTCGACCTCCCTCGTGCTCCCCTTTTGGCGAAACCCTAATTCAACCTCCGAAGGCAAATGGCGAAGTCGCTGCGTTCGAAGAAGAAGAGGAGATTACGGACATTGAGGAGGGAGATCGTGGAGCCCTTCTACGATAAGAAAGAGGTGGCCAAACTTGCTGCCCAGGAGGCTGCCCTCGCCGCCCCAAAGCTCGCCGTCACAACTCCCACCTCCATCGATGAAGAACCCGCCGCTTTGACCTCTGCTGCTATGGGTGAGCCTCAATGCTCCTTCTCTTTGATTCCTCGATTATTACGTTTCCTTCCATTGGCCGCTTTAGCATATATTTTGTTTCAGGCTTCAAAATATGATTTTTTTTTTTTTTTTTGTTTTACAAATTTGATGTTAGAGATATGCAACTGTGTTATAGGTGAGCTTATAACGATCAGGAAAAACAAGATGAACTTTTCTAAGTCGATTTTTTTTTCGTGAGTGGTGGGTGGATATCTGAACATTTATTGTTAAAATATTGATTGACTAAAATGTTATCGTTTTTTAGAAGACAAAATAATTAGTTTTCATTTTTTTTATGATCCTTCAAAATGAGGTTTTGTGTCAGCATCTTTAATCTCATCAATTCTGAAATTTATGTACCTGCTACGTTTATTAAATTTAACTCATCTCTTGATTAGTTAGTATACAATATTTTTGTGACAATCAGATTAGTTTGATAAATTGCATCAAGAAGTTTCATCCCTGCCAATGCCATCAACATAATTTAGAAGAATAAAATGTTTATAGCATCTATAGCTCAAGGATGTTTGATATTTTTTTATTCTCATGAACTTATTTCTGAAGTGGATGCATGGCTGAGATGTTTATCTTGCTTCCATTTGAATAACTAACAGTTGTTCTTACGTTTATGTGAATATTAATTTTGGTTCACGAACAATTTAGTGTAAATTTTTATTCTGTAAGTCTCTTAAAGATGGTATAGTATAGTTTGTTGTAGGCGAATGTGTTTTAAGATAATTGGAATAACTTTTTGTCATCTTCAAGTGTTTCTCCATGGATCAAATTAATTGTCTTGTTGGTAGTTGGATGGAGCAGTGTTCATACATGATTTTTAAACTTCCAGCATCCCCCTCCTTCGTTATGTGGCTATCAGTGATTTTTTTTTACTTTTTTAATTGTGCATTTTGCCTTCACTACTCATTGTGTATTATGATACAAGATCTAATTGGAGTTGGAAAAAAGTGTTTAAATAAGTGGAACTGATTATTGATAACAATCTGTGATTTATTTACTGCACTTGGTGCCCGTTAACAATGGTTAATAATGTAACTAGCATGCAAATGCAAAGGTAATTAAGACATTGTAGTTGTCCATGGCACATTATGCCAAGACAATGCTAGTAAATCCCCATCTTTAATGTCGACATAATCCTGGTGTAAGCTGTGTGATAG
Organism: Zingiber zerumbet; assembly: GCA_037833815.1. Classification (NCBI taxonomy): domain Eukaryota; kingdom Viridiplantae; phylum Streptophyta; class Magnoliopsida; order Zingiberales; family Zingiberaceae; genus Zingiber; species Zingiber zerumbet. The sequence goes on from JBBMJZ010030747.1 coordinate 7,346, forward strand.
TGTCGCTAGATCACTGCTCATCTTGTTTTTCTTTTCAATAATCTATATTAGTTAATTTCAGCTTGGCATCAGCGTCCCTTCTTGTTTAAGCCTAATGTCCACTGCAGTGTAATCACTCTAGCTATGTATATAGCCTTTGAGGTTGAAGATAAGCATGTGTAGCTAAGAATCTCTTTTCAGTTTCTTAATGCGTTTTCCAGCTGCAAGTTCTATAAGATTTAAGTGCAACAAAATGTCAAAGCCTTCTGTCAACTTTGGTTCCAACTTCCATTTGATTTTTGATTTAATAACATGATGAAACAAGACTAGTTACAAAAGATTGACAGTTATTATATGGCAATTTGTTAGGCTTTTGAATCTTGAACTAGGAGATATAGCATTCTAATTTTCTGATGTTCTTGCGTGTATCTCTCTGTAACATAGAATAGTTTCCTAACTATCTATCACCTCCATCATTTGTAATTCATTCCACATGATTGCTCTTGAACAGATGTGGATATGGCTGATGAGCAACCAAACACATTTTTGAAGCCCGTTGGTGGAATAGGCAAGAAAAAACTGAAACTAAAGATGAACCGCAAGAAGCGAGGGAAAGGAAAGGGAAAAGGAAAAGGAAACGGAAAGGCACGAAGACTCAGGGTATAACCGAAGACTCAGAACGGTGGAGGTCATTTCGTTTTTGTATCTTTTGTTTCGACCATGGCTTTTAAGACTAGCATTATGCTTGAAATCTAGTTGCTTGTTAAATTGTGTAATGACTGTTCTAGTTCTTATTCCGGATATCCTAAGAATGAATAGTTAGTTTCATCATTATTATAATATTTTAGGTAAATTAATTAATTTTGTATAATTTTGGCAGATTGCTTGAAGCTTAATATTAGTTAGTATCGTCTTTGTGTTTTTTCCCTCTAAAATAAGCACTTCGAGGGCATTTACACTTTGTAATGCTTTATCAATTTACTTTGCCAAAAATAAATATATTTTACAAGTAATTCTTCGAATGATGAACAAAAAGTTTTTTTAAAAAAAAAAATAAAAATGTTTTCTAATTCCTCGCTGTTTCGGTTTTTTTCCCCTCTAGTTAATTCCCCGGCTTCTATTTTTGGGCATCGTCAATCGCACAAGCCCTCCGCTGAGGAGTGGCGCAAGGCGCCATGGAGGAACTCCTCAACATGGGCTTCTCCGAGGACCTCGCCGCCCAAGCGCTCGCTGCGGCCGGCGGCTCTCCCCTTGCTGCTGCCAACTGGATTCTCTCTCGCTCTTCCGACTCCGTCGTCACCGGGTCTTCGTCCCCTCCTCCTCTCCCTCTCTCCCAACCCGCCTCCAGCCAACCCTGCCTCGAGCGCTTCTTCGCTTCCTCCTCTAACCCTAAAACCAGCAATCCTGTCTCATCCGCTAAACCACCACCTGTTCCTTCCTCGTCTTCGTTCCCGGCCAAGCGCCGCCACCCCTCCTCCGCTACCCCTTTGTCGGACCGTATGCGCCCTAACACTCTCGACGCCGTCCTTGGCCAGGATCACCTCCTCGGTTCTACCTCCATCATTCGGTCCTCCTGCATTCCTTCCATTGTCCTCTGGGGTCCGCCCGGATCTGGGAAGACCACTATCGCTCGCGCCCTCTCCTCCGCTCTCCCCGCCTCCCTATACGCCTTCGTCACCCTCTCCGCCGTTTCCTCTGGCGTAAAAGAGCTCCGTGAGGCTATCGACGGTGCCCGCCGCGCCCGATCTCATGGCCGCCGCACTGTCCTCTTTGTCGACGAGATCCACCGGTTCTCCAAGTCCCAGCAAGACTCCTTCCTCCCCGCCATCGAAGACGGTTCCATCGTTCTCATTGGAGCCACCACTGAGAACCCCTCTTTCCAGCTCACTACTCCGCTCCTCTCCCGCTGCCGCGTCCTCGCCCTCCAGCCCCTCAAACCGCAGCACATCGAGGGTTTACTCCGCCGAGCCATCTCGGATGCTGAGAGGGGCCTACAGTTCACAACTCAATGTCCAGTGTCGGCTGCGCAAGAGGCCATCGACTTCCTATCTCTGCATTGCGATGGTGATGCTCGAGTGGCACTCAACGCTCTGGAGATTGCATCGACAATAGCATCAGGTCGCAACGTAGACGGAAGCAATGGGGAATTGAAAGTGACTCTTGATCATGTGAAAGAGGCAATGCAATGCAAGCACTTGGCGTATGACCGTGCTGGAGAGGAACACTACAATCTGATAAGTGCCCTTCACAAATCAATTAGAGGAAGTGATGCTGATGCTGCAATTTACTGGCTTGCGAGAATGCTGGAAGGAGGGGAGGAACCACTGTACATTGCTCGTCGGCTTGTTAGGTTGGCAAGTGAGGATATAGGATTGGCAGATCCTGCTGCACTACCTCAGGCTGTATCATGCTACCAGGCATGCCATTTTATTGGAATGCCTGAATGTGATGTCTGTTTGGCGCAGTGTGTCTCTTACTTAGCTCTAGCACCAAAATCAGTTGCTGTCTATCGAGCATACAAGGAAGCCAAGAGGGTGATAAAAGAGTCAACAGGGGGCAATGAGGGGGTGCCATTGCATTTAAGGAATGCACCGACGAAGCTGATGAAGGATATGGGATATGGCAAAGATTACATGTATCCTCCTGATCACAATGATTGCTCATCACAGACATATTTGCCCCTGTCACTTCTTGGGCACAAGTTTCTTGATTGGCCTCCAAATGATGGAAAGCAAGAGTGAAGCAGGGTACGCCTAGAATTGCATCTTTTCCATAGATTTAAAATTTTGGTTTATAGATAGCTTTTGGAATCTGCTATAGATTATGTTCATTTTGCTGGAAAGATCTGATGCCAACATTTT
>JBBMJZ010030756.1:0-10185 GCA_037833815.1 Zingiber zerumbet
CCAAAACAAATGCCTTTATTTATATACAAGAATATGATACAACAAGTCCATAATACAATCATCAAATGATTGACTCTGGAGCTCTAACTAACACCTAGATCGCTGCTGACGTGACGATCTCTCATTAAAACTTAATCCTTCAAGTTTATCCATTTCTAGGTGCCCGGACCCCGGACCCCCTTCGGGCTCCTGGACTGTTGACGTGGGTTCAGACAATTGTCGCGCTACAATTCAGATTCGGGATAAAATTTATGGTCCGGGCGCTAGAACCAGCTCTGGGCCTGGACCGCCTGAGTGCTTGGCGGCCGCCCGAGAGAGGCTTGTCTGGGCGCCCGGAGTTCGGGCGCCTAGACCCCTTATGGATGTCCGGACTCTCTTTTTTCAGCAACTTCTTTTCCTGCAAAAAAAAGAGTTAGTTTAGACAACAAAAAATATGGTTATCCTGCGAAACAAGGTTAGCACATTATAGCAGGATAGTTATAGTAATTTGATCCTGTCTCCCCGAGACCAGGATCTAGTCAAGATCTCAACTTATGTTTCCCAAATGGACCTAAGTTGGATAGATGCCTACAGTTCTCTCAACGGAGGGTGCGTCCTCACTGGATCTTTCCTATAGTTGCTTATCTCTTACTTATCAACTGCAATCGCTTGACTTACTTTTGACCTATCAGGTCTTCTCGCCAGTTACCAGGCCTCGCGGCCCCAATCGGACTTCCTGTTAGATATCGGGTCCCGTGGACCTATCTAGATTTCGCACCAACTATCGGATCCTAGCTAGATTTCAGCCAGGTGTCAAGTTCTCCAGACTTGTCAACTCCTGCACACTTGGTTAAACAAAAGATTACAAATACTCTAACTTTAATCTACTTGTTATTCATCAAAATCTAAGTTAGATCATTAATGCAAATTACACCAACACTTTGAAGAATGGTAAACTTCGATTGGTCATTCGAGAGATAAATCTAGACGGAGCTATTACTCGGCATACTAATCTTTGAGTTTCTTGAAGATTTCACAGAGGAGCCATACGCTGCAGAGCTTCTACCTTTCTAGGTTAGTCTCGATGCCCCATTTACTCATCATATACCCTAAGAAACGCCTGCTCTTTACTCTAAAGACATACTTCTTTGGGTTTAATTTAAGCTTATGTCTTCTCAAAGTATTACAAATCTTTTGAATGTCCGCAATTAAATCTTTGCCCTTGATTGTTTTTATGAGTATGTTATCCGCACAGACTTCCATATTTCGCTCAATTTGGTGTTTAAACACCCGATCCATCATCCTTTGATAAGTGACTCATGCATTTTTAAGACCGCAGTGACGAAACTTACTTTTTCTTGATCACTAAGGGCTAATGGGATTGATGATAGTCCTAATAAGTATCCAACATATAAATATACTCACACCTAGAGGTTGAATCTAACATCTGGTCTATACGAGAGAGGGGATAACAATCGTTCGGGTACATTCAATTGAGGTCCTGAAAGTCAATACAGACACACCATTTATCACTTGGTGTTGATACTAACACGACATTTGCCAACCAGATTAGGAATTATATCTCTTTTATATGTCTACCTCAAAGAGTTTGTCTACATCCATTTAGATGATCTCATTTTACTAAGTACTAAAATGCTTCAGTCTCTATTTAACCTGCCAGAAATTAGGAAATATATATTTGTGCAACTCAGTAAAAATACTTTTAACTTCATTTGCTTATAGACAAAGATATCATAGTTTTTTTTAAAGCAATCTTCCAGCTTTTACTTTAAGCATGATTCCAAACGGGTAGAAATTCGAGTGACACCATTTCCCTGTACAAGAACTTTTGTTGTAAGAACTACCAACTATAAATACCTACTGTAATATTATAATAATTACGATTAAATAGCGACCGTGATATGGATTTATCCTATTCATACGCTCACTGATGTTGATCAGGTGATAGGAGATAATGTCGGAATAATCTTATCGTTTTAATGGGCACAGGGTGAAGCATTCTTTTTGGATTAAAAAAAAAATAGTTGTCCTTTTGATAATTCTCTTTTAATTATTATTACAAAACATTTTTATTTTAGTTATGTTATAGTAATTTTGACTAAAAATTATTTAAACATATCCAAAATTATTAAATAATAAACAAAAAAAAGTATTTTGATTTGTTAGCCATCTGCCCTTTTAGCTACCTGTCCGTCCAGGTAAACGGCAGTAACTACTTGGGAATATGTTAGTATTCGGTTAAAATCGTTTTAAATCGAACTATCTTTGTTTTGTTTTGTTTTTTTTTTTTGGTCCGGTCAAATTAACCGAACCCATTTAATTTTTGAAATAACCAAATAAGCTGGATTGATAAAATAGATTAATTAAAAAAAATAGAACTAAATTAACTGAATTTTTTTAATTAAGATTTTTTATTTAATAAAATTTAGTTTTAGGCTACAAATATAATTTAAAAATTCAGTTTAATTAAAAAAATTAACTTATTCAATCTATTCGATTTAATCGAATAAGAAAATTTAATTTGAACCGAATTAACTGAGTTAATCAGTTTAAAAAAAAATCAAAATTTTAAAATAAATCGTACTAATTTTTCAAATTAAATTGGTTTGATCCATTTATTCTATTTAATCAAATTTTTATTAATTTTACTTGGGAATCCTATGGTGCAATAACAAGTGTTAAATTATTATCCAATCATCACGGATTGATCTTTAATTATTATGATGTATTTATAGAGATTTTTTTTTTAATTAGAGCATGCAACCATACTGAACTTCTGGTTTGTCAGTCATGAACACTTCCCAATTTATTCTGCTGATCAATAAAAATTTTTCATGGCACTGAATCTCTTACCTAAAGTTTAGTGTTACCAGATTCAACAGTTTTTTTTAATTAAAAAAATAATTTTTTCTTGTTTTTAAGTTTCCTACTCAGCAGTAAATATTGACCCATTGTCCTAGTTTCGTTATTTTTTGGTTAAATATTTTTATTCAATTATAAGATTACTCATGATTTATTCGTTGGGATTACAATTCAAATCCTCTGTCCTAATATTTCTGTATCTTCGTATTTTCTCGTCGATTAGATGTGTACTGTATCTTTGAGATATGATCTACGTCTAATTGGTGAGGAAACATGGGGACACAAATCTTGAGAGAGGATCTGATCACTAGGATTAAGTAACCAATTTAGAATACCCTTCTCTTCTGTGGTCTCCTCATGTAGGTCCCTTTCTGAAGAAGCATCTGATCTCTCTTCCTGTTTCCGCTCGCTGTCTCTCTCCTGGCGAGATCTCTCTAGCCTCTTTCTCTTCTCCGATCTCCAGCTATGGATCTGGTGGCCCCAATCGCCGTGCTCCTCGTCGCCGCGGCGGTGACCTTGGGGACGGAGGCCTCGATCCACGCCTACGACCTCGAGCCCTTCAGGGAGGTAGGGAACGCGCTCCTCCTCTCCGGCGGCAGCGAGGGCATCGTCGCGTCCCGCCTCGACGCCCTTGGTCCCCTACGGATCGGCGATGGTCGGGCTTACATCAAGTAACTACTTTATTTCTTTATTCGTCAGCTGCTTCGTGACTTGGCTTTTCTCGGGGGTTGAATTGCATTGTGAGGATCCGGCTGCAAATTCCATTTTTAGACGTGGTTTTAATGAAACCGGTCATTTTTAGCTCCTAGCACGTTTCGTTCCTTTTGTATTGGGCATTTGTCGCCAGAAGTTACTGTGGATCTTCTGTGATATGTTCAGAAGTTAGGGTTCATAGATTTTTGTAGATTGAAAGCGGTTGGGATTGCAAGATACCAGTTTGACTGGAGTTTACTTAGCTTTTAGTGCTGCTCGCTTTTGCATTGTTTCATTATTGGGATATTTCGCCACCTGCAGAGACCTATGTCATGCTGTTAGAGAGATTTTGAAAGGCTAATTCACTTTCGTAGCTTGTCACATAACTTTTGTTTAATTCTGGATGGATCAATCACTAACTTGTGCTATAGATAGAGATCAAACTATCGTTTTGCTTATGAATTTTACATATTTATAATATACTTCAACAGATATTATATTTAATTAGAGGAATGAACAACTCTCTTATGTTTATCATGAGAATACAAAAGATGAATAATTGAGGTAATAATCTGAGTTCTCTGGGTAGCGTTTGTCTTGATATCCAAGGTCAGCCAGGAAAGTATTCAATTTAACTTGGGATTACGGCAGATACAAGGTTTTGTTTATCATGCTAACAGCTATGGTACTAGGATTTTCTTCAAGAGAACATAAATAAGATGCCCATGCACTGAAGTTAGTGGTTTCCTTTCTTAAATTATGATTGAAATCATTAAGAGCCTTCACCTTTGTTGAAATTAACTCAAACTATAATGTTTAGGTAATGAGGGATATATCAATATCTTTCTAATTATTATCAACAACGATTAGATGGAACTTTAGTCCCCCACAAGAACTAATGTTTCAGATCACAAAAATATATCACTGTTTCTATTAGTATTCAGATCTACAAGTCATGTGTAAGGTGGGGCGACTTGATTCACACTTAAAGTGTGATGTTCTGAAGGAGACCATAAAGATGATTAGAATAATTGGTTACAATGGTCATTCAATTGTTCATGATAACTCTGTTGCAAAGAAGATTCATTGTTGACCATGGATTACTAAAAAATGCTTAGTAAAAGCTTCATCTTTTTATGCTGCAATGCGTACTAAATCTTGATCCTTTATTAATGGCAAGTTACTTAAAATGCTTTGTGTAAGATAAAAATACATAAATTTGGTTAATACTCTGATTACACAGATATTTCTGAAGTCTTTAAGGCTCACCTTACTCTAGATGATGGTAAGGGCTTCCATGGTGAGGTAGAAGTTCCGAGGCATTGAGCTATCCCTTTCCTTCAATTGCTTTGGAAGAAGTTGGTGGGAAGGGATCCATCGTCGTTTCTGCAGAAGCCATTTTGTCCCCAAATGCTTCAACCCAAAAACTTCACATAGTGGGGAACAAAGTGCGAAATGTTGGAAGAGTCAATGACACTCCTAGTGAGAGCTCATACTTTCTCTCTCCTCTGACAGTTGAAGTCAATGTGAAGGAGGCGACACACTTAATTAAGATCAAAGTCATCAGTTGATTGATTTTCTTGACCAAAGCAGAGGTGAGAAAATTGAGCATGGAAGGTGATGGACCAGTGAAGTCAGATAGCTATAGAAAATGGTCAAGGTTGCAATGGTAATGGTGGCCTAGGCCATGGTGGCCTAGGCCATGGTAAGTCTCAGAGTTGGGATCCCAAGGGTTGAGTTTGGCCAGAGGCAAGCCTTCCTTAGTTAGGCCATTTGACAAGGGGACAATGGTGGAAAGCCATGTGAGACATGGCTTAAGTCATAAGAAGCAGTGGTTGAGGCTGTGGCAGAGGTCGGGAGTGCAAGAGCCTCGGAATGCAACACTAAATCAGGAAGGGGAGAAGCTAATCGGGTGATTTTACTTGTCCTCATCCCCTTCCCCTCTTCCTCTTTCTGTACCCAAGTAATCAACTTTTTGTTCCTCACCTCTCCTTCCTTTTCCTTGTTTCCCTCTCTCTTCCTTCCTCCATGACTTTAAATTAGTGCTCATATTTTTCAAATATTTAATAAGTTCTTGTTAAACTTCTTTGATTATGATTCCACTTGAACTGGTAGATTTATCTCTTTTATTTAGTTGATTGATTGTTGACAGATTTGAGAACATAACATTCTCGAGGAGCAAGGAATCAGCTCAGCAACATTCAAAGATGGAGCACAGCACAGGATTAGTCCAGGCAATTATATTTGAGGCAGCTGACCGTGATAATATCGGTGGATCTGCATATGGTGGACAGAGGTCCATATGTTGCACCCCTGATCTTGCTAAGCTTGAAGGGTGCAAACAAGGTGAGGTCATCAGAAGACCATCTTCTGTGGATCCAGAATGGCCAGTTATACTCAGTACGCACTTCAATGCAGATTATATATCCACAAAACTGGATCCTAATCAGGTTAATATAACAAAGACTGGAATGTATAACTTGTTCTTCATCTCTTGCGATCCAAAATTAAGAGGACTTACAATGAGTGGGAAGACAATCTGGAAAAATCCTGATGGGTATTTGCCCGGAAGGATGTCATCGTTGATGAACTTCTACATGCTAATGTCTCTGGCCTATTTGGTGCTCAGCTTCATTTGGTTTTCTCAGTATGTTAGGTTCTGGAGGGATATTTTACCTCTCCAGAATTGCATCTTGTCAGTGATTGCTCTCGGCCTGTTTGAAATGACTCTTTGGTACTTTGAGTACTTAAATTTCAATGTCACTGGTATAAGACCTGTAGGAATAACGACTTGGGTAGTCACTGTTGGAGCAGTCAGAAAGACCGTGTCACGTCTTCTTATTCTGATAGTTTCTATGGGATATGGTGTTGTTCGGCCGACATTGGGAGGCCTTACCTCAAAGGTGCTCTTGCTTGGAGTAACATACTTTTTGGCATCAGAGTTACTCAGCATTACTGAAAATGTTGGGGCAATAAATGATATTTCAGGAAAAGCGAGACTGTTTCTTGTCCTTCCAAATGCATTTCTGGATGCTTTCTTGATTCTATGGATCTTTACTTCGCTTTCACGGACATTAGAGAAGTTACAGGTACAGCAAACTAGACCAGTTAGAGTGTCTACCTTTACCAAACTTCAGTGTTGTCTAATGTGCACTGTTTTCCAATTCAAAAACTTCTCTTCTTAAAAAACAATGATACCACACTTAAGTTACTGAAATGGTTCTACTTTGCTTCTGTCCAGGCACGGAGGAGTACAGTTAAGTTAGATATATACAGGAAGTTTACGAATGCATTGGCTGTTACGGTGATTGCTTCGGTTGCTTGGATAGGATATGAGGTAACTACTCCGTGCTAACTTTTTTAGACTGATATGCCTAAAATTATTACTTGTTTATGGTAGTTCAGCCTCTTTTTTCCCCTGCTTGCGACTGAGTATTCTCTCTTGTTCTTGATGCACATAAGAACGAGGACAAAGGGATAAAACAACCATTTGATCAGTTTATATTTTCTTTTTCATATGTTTCTAATCAACAACAACAACAACAATAACAACAATCAAATTTTATCCCACCAAGTGGAGTTAGCTATATAGATCCTAATATTCTATTGGATTTTATCATTTACTAAATCATCATTTATATTTAAATAAATTATATCCTGGTTTGTTGTTATTAACCAAGTATTCTTTGATCTTTCTCTTCATTGTTTAATGTGTATATTTGTCGTAGTTTTTATTGGTCGTCTAAGTATTTGTTTGAATTACTTAAACGTGTTTCTTGGAGTTTTCCCAGGTGAAATTTCGACTCTCTAATGTTCTCATTCTTATCCTGTTCATCTTCTATATTCGCACATCCACTTAACATCTTAATCTCTATGACTCTCATCTTCTGCTCGTATGTTCGAATCATAGCTTAATATTTATCTTCATATAATATAACAGGTCTAATCACTATTCTATAGAACTTCCTTTTAAATTTTAAAGGTACGTTCACTAAGAACACCTAACGTTTTTTTCCATTTCAATAACTGTTTGTATTTTATATCATACATCTCTCTCAACCATTTTATTTGTTTTTTCCATATTATTTCCGATTGATCATATTAAATGATTAGAGTGCACAAACTGATTATCTACCATGGTGTGCTGCATTTAACCTCCTAGTTCCATTTTCTTATGATATACAAATACAAGGCAACTACTACAACTTATCTGCTTAAAAATCATCTCTTGGTACTAAAGAAGTAGCTATTGCATTTGACATACACTAAATGCTACTGGATTAGCAGAGTTTTGTGTACAATCTTGTCGTAACTTTCCCTTTCCTACAGGTTTATTTCAAAGCTACTGATCCTTTCAGCGAGCGATGGCAGAGTGCGTGGATCATCACTGCGTTCTGGGACGTTCAATCTTTGCTGCTTCTCTGCATTATGTGCTACTTGTGGGCGCCGTCCCAGAGCTCTCAAAGGTGGGAAACTTCTGCTTACAAGAAGCAAGTTGTCCGATACTAACCTTCACTCTTCGACAGGTATACTTATTCCGGTGAAGCTGGTGAGGACGACGAAGAAGCTCAAGTTCTTACGAAAGGCACTCTGGATGCCAACATTGGATTGGTAAGGATTGATAGGAAGGAGAGGGGTGTGGATGACGGAGACACATTCACTCTTGAAGACGATGCGGAAGAGGACAAGCAGTCGTAGCTTCCTTCTTCTTTTGTACATCTATGCTGCATCCGTCGGCGAAATTCTCGGGAGAATGTCCACGAAGCCAAATATCACCCTCATCGCATGGAAGATAGATTTGTTCTTCGAGTGTGTTTGTTACTTTTTTCGGTTACCGGCATGCTATGAAGAGTTGTTGAAATAGGATAGAACTTAAAAATTGGAAACATTATGGTGTTATTTTGAAGTTGTTGTACAGGTTTTTTTATTCAATGTGCTCCGACTATTTTTTTCTAATATATATTTACGTCGACTTTCATAGAATTTGCAAAATTATTATTATGTATTTCTTTAAATAAAATGTGTTTATCTTTTTTTTTCCCTATAAAAATGATTTATTTCAAAATTCTAAGTTACCATTTAATGAGCCTGAATTAAGCATTTTATGACGAAAATATGTTTTTTTCCTATGAATTCTAAAATAGTTATGAACTCCGAATTTACCTTTGTCATTTTTCTCTAATAAAATGATAAATTTGATAGGTTGAATTATTGGGTTGTCTGTTACCAGTACTTTTGGATACCCGGTGTTAGTTAATTTTTTTTAAAATAATAGGAGAAATATAAGATCTAGTACGATCAATTTTTTTATTGCACAACCTAATTAATAAATTGAAATTGAGACGATGAACCTAATTGTAGTAGAATTGTTATTGACTTTATGTGTCGTCTAAGTGATCCAAATCCTACAAAAAGAAGAATAAAAGTTTAGGGTAGGTTTGGTTGGTGTATTTTCTATTTTTATTTTTTAAAAAATATACGTTTCTAAAAAATATTGTTTGGTTTGTATTTTTTATGTTTATTTTTTTATAAAAATATATAGTATTTTTTAGAAAAATGAAAAATCTCTAAAAAATATTTTTTATTTTTTAAAAAATATACATTTTTTAAAAAATAAAAATAAAAAATAAGTAAATCAAACACACCCTTAGTCTTCCATAAGGGTTAACGGATGACATTGTATTATCCTTTCCGATGGTAAGCAAGGAGGGAGGATCTGCTAGAATAAAGTTTTAATTTACACATATAAATGTACATCCAAATATCCAATAACACATGCCGAGTTAAACGTTGGGTTTTCTTAATGAAATAAATCCGTATGTCCCGAATGCATGTAAACCCAACTAATGAAGCGATAAAATTCAATCGATTAAATCAATTTCTTTATTTAACTATTTTATCAAATAGATTGATAGATTAAATTATCCAAATTAAATTATTTTGAAAAAAATCAATTAGATTAAATATGTATTTATCTCTATTATTTTTAAAAATAAATTATTTCAGTAAATTAATTGTGTGGGTAAAATACGACAACAAAATAATAATTAAATAATAATATTATTTGTGAAATAATTTTAACGGATTTTTTATAAATTTTCTGAAGATTTTTCGAATCTCATATGCATTTATAGATTTGGAAAAAGTATATTTAAAATACCTAACCTAAGTTATTTTCTTTTTCTTTTTCCTCACTCGTGCCCTAAGCCCGGACGCCAACCCGAGTTCTCTCCCACTCCCTCTCGTGACACCGAGCAGCGCCGACCTCTTCATCTTCCCCCAACCGACGCCGCCCTCCCGATGCCTCCCCTCTCATGGGTACAAAACTTTCCTCTCGCCTCTTCCCCCATCTCCACCACACTTCTTTTCCCCTCCCCTCTTCGCGTGAAGCCAAGGCACCGCAACTTGCCCTCATGCGCTATCGCCCTTGCCAATGCCATCGTGAGTAGTCGACCTTCTCCTCACTAGAAGCAGGAGCTCCAGTGTCCTTTCATTTGAGCATAGTTGGCCGTCGCATCTCTCTTGGCTGACTCGCACCACCTCAACCTGTCGAATGCGGCTAGCCTTAGATCCCTCCAGTCGATTGCCTCTGACTCAATCCCTGTTCTTCGCCTCTCCTGTGCAGCTCTC
>JBBMJZ010030766.1:0-10185 GCA_037833815.1 Zingiber zerumbet
AAGGTTAAAGAAAAGGATACTCTACATAAGTACATATGCATAGTAGAAGTCTATGCATAATCAACCAATGGTATGTTAGGATAGGTGCGAGATACAGGGGGGTGATTAGCTTCACTCGCTTCTTAATGATGATTTGCAAAGGATAATCAAAGCGAAAACTCCACAATGCTAACACCCTTGATTTTACTTGGTATCCACCGTCTTGAGGTGAGTAATTCAAGGGTCCACTCTCCTTACGATCCCATCCACTATGAAATCACTCCTTTTCGAAAACAATCAAAAGGCAAAGAAGCCGCGTACACTTGTTCTCACAAGAACACACAAATACAACAAGAAATGAAAGCAAATAGAATGAATACACAATGTTACTTGAATCTTTCTTTTTGCGTTTTCTTATTGCTTAGAATTGCCTCTTGTAGACTCATAAATGCAGTAGCACTTCGCCTTGTATCTTCCAAGAACCGGCGGAGATTGTAGAGAGAAGAACTTGTGTTTGAATCTTCGTCGCCGCCTTTATATCCAAAGGATTAGGGCTCCTAATCTATTGCCCTTACTCTAACCGATTGCCACATTAGATTCGAGCGCATCCAAACGTCCAAACTTCGCAACGACTCTTTTTCCTTTCTCCCAATTGATCACCTAATTGATTAAGCGCTTCTAGATCGATCACTCAATCGATCCATATCGCCTCTGTGCTCTCACTGTGCGTCGCGAAGAAAACGCGCCCAATCGATCAGTTACGCAGCCCGATCAATCACCTGATCGACTGGGAACTTCTCTGTGTCATGGAGAAATGCGGTCAATCGATCACCTGATTGATTAGCATAACACTCAATCCATCACTTGATCGATTGCCCAACCCTAACTTGCTTAACCCAAGTCTAGGGTTCCCTTGTTCAACCTCAGGTTAACTGTGACCTATTTGGATTTCTCCATCAAGTGTCTGGTCAATCTTTTGACCCACTTGGATTTTGCCAGCTTCCCATTGGACTTTCGATCACCAGGTGTCTGGTCAACCTTTGACCCACCTAAATTTTCCAATGTCTAACTTCACTCGCTAGAATTTTTCCACCTAGATTCACTCACTAGGATTTTTCCACTTGGTTTCACTCACTGGGATTTCCACCACTTAGTTTCACTTACTAGGATTTTCTCACCTAGCTTCACTCGCCAGGATTTCCTCAATGCCTAGCTTCACTCACTAGGGCTTCCCAACTGTCTGACATCACTCACTAGGACTTTCTATCTGCCCGACTTCATTAACCGGGACTTTCCATCTACTTGACTTCACTCATCGGGACTTTCCATCTATCTGACTCCACTCACTGGGACTTTCCAACTGTCTGACTTCACTCACTAGGACTTTCTCACCTACCCAACTTTACTCATTGGGATTTTTCACACCAAGTCTGGTCAACATTAACCCACTTGGTTTTTCTTCTTCTGCCAACCATCTCGTTGATCTTTCTCTTACCTAACTTCCGGTTAGCATTTTCCCAGTCAAGTATCCAATCAACATTGACCTACTTGACTACTCTCTCACTTCAAACTGACTTTTGACCAGAGGAGACTTGCACCAACATTCTTCCTAATGGACAATTGCACCTGCAATCTCCATATGTTGTTAAATATCAAAACTCAAACTTGAGTTAAACTGGTCAACTTTGAACACATGGTATACTTATAAACTTGATGGGGGAGATTGAGCTAATCCTGCTTAAGTTGGGATTCCTAAAAATCTTATCAATCAATCTTCCACATTTTTGTCAAAACAACAAAAGTAATTTGAGCAAATGTACATAAGATTATCTCACCATTTCATAGATTCTGAATCGTCCATCTATTGACACCCTCCTAAGACATCCTATATAAAACTCCTACTAGAATCAACTAATACATAGATTTCTGGTAGGCTCTTGGCCTTCTATTCGCTCTGAAAACAACAAGGAGCAAATAATAACCAAATCTGTTAAGATTTCTGTTTGATACCATATTAGGGGAAATGAAACTAAACGTTATTCTATGTGAACATTTCTTATTTGAGATATATAACGTTATTACTGAATCCCAAATAATAATAATAATTACAAAAAATTGAAGATTGACGCCAAAAGACTAAGAGCATTTGATTCAGAGCAATGGATTTAAAAGCCACGCAATGAAAAGTATCTCCTATCTGCACCAGAAGTTCTACAACTAATACAATACTTAATATCAAAGAAATATGGGAAAAAAATAAGGGGTGGGGGAAAACTCACCTTGGGGCTTCTTACAGCAACAAGAAACCTTGAGCTCGACGTGGCCAGATCGAACAGAGGCTCTGTTATCCCTCCGATTACAAAATCTAACCATAGAAGACCTTCGCTCCTCTCTGTATGGGCCCTGAAACCTCCAAGAACCTCCACTACCTTTAGCCTCCGAACCGACCCCAGAGCAGGGTTGCAGATCCAAAACCGCACCAACCTCCATCTCCGCAAAGCTACCCAAGATGAAAAGATCCCTCCTTTTTTTCCCTCCCTAATCTCGATTCATCCAATCCTTACGAGGACGACAGATCTGGCACTACTCAGCACCGCGTCAAACTCGATCGGAAGGTCAAATCACGCTAATTCGGCAACTTTGAGCTCGAGCAAAGCTACCTTGGTGAGATCGGATCGAGATGGTCGATAAATTATAGGATCAACATCCGACCAACAACCGTCGGCCGGGGAGCTCCACCGCGCCGCCAAGGCATATGGTGCGTGAACGGCGCAGGAAAAGAGATAAGAGGATGAAAAAGGAGGCCCGCTCATGCGCGGGGTCAGCCATTCGATAACCTGTGTTTATATCGCCGCGTAATCTATTTGAGTAAATTTCCTTTCACCCCCAAAGTTTATATTATCTTACCATGTCTTTTAAGAGTTTTAAAAATTATGAAAAAAATACCCTCGAAATTTTGAAGAATTTACCATTAATTCAAAAAAAAAAAAAAAGGAATACTAATAATAATAATAATAATAATAATAAGCAAGCTCAGATCTGAAAATTATGAAATCGGCCCTGCACGGTGCGATGATACACTATCAGACAAATAATCCAAGAAATAAGGTTTTGATTTTTACGTTGACTGGGACGTATGTGATGCTAGAAGACAGTTGAATCAGGGACGGTTGTTTATACTTTTCAATTAATCTTAATAGTCGATAAAAAAAATTATAAAATTAAGTCATCCATCTCTATAGTTAATCTATCTTTATCTGTAGCCGATGTAAAAAAATTTTATAAAATTGAGCCATTCATCTCGATTAAATACAAAAAATTTTATGAAATTGAGCCATCCATCTCCATATTTAATCGGATCTTAATTAATAAATAAATAATAATAATAATTTCGAGACAGGTTACTAAGGTGTGGTTTGAGACAATCAATGTCAACTAGAATTTTCTATGATGAATTTTAATGAAAACTTAAATTTACTCCTTAAAATTTACGTTCTGTTCAAAAATATTAAATCATAAAATATTCTGATGTTAATCAAGAATCAGAAACGCTAATGTGTATTATACAATTAAATTAAAAGGGGTAAAATTAAAAAAAAAAATCATGAAGAGCATGATGGCCATGATAAAGTTGGGTGTGGTTGGTGAGAGGAGTGGTGGTGGAATGGTGGCCACATCTGACGGCCCAACTACTCTTCCACGTCAGCAAAGGTTAGCTGAGAGTTTCTGACTGGAAACGGATCTTGCTTATAGACCAATTCACTAATCGCTTTTCATAATAATTAAGAAAGCGACACTGCTCCCGCACTACAGTACAGTAAAGTTATTAAATTGACATTTAGGTATTTATGATTTAATTTTAAACATTGCTAAATAAGTTAGAATTTGATCAGCTAAAATATACTTTATAAGTTATTATTAAAAATATTTTAGTAATATCATCTATACATATTAATTATATACATGTATTAAAAATTAATTCTGATTAGTAAATTCTGACCATATAAATTTATTGTTTAATTTTTAATTATAATATATTTATAGAATTTTTTTTAAAAGGGTATATAATAAAGTGATGTTACACTTTTTGATTTATTTGCTTCGTAAAAAATTTCTATTAAATGAAATTGGTCATTTAGGTTTAACGTTATTTCACCTCATTACTTATTTTTTTAAAAAATAATACTGACCAGGGGTAATAACGTCATCTTTTTAATTTAATTAACAAGAGGTTATTCTCATAGTAGATAGAAAAAATTTTATAGGGTTAGAATTAATTGACATAAGTTAAATATTTGATGTAAACAAAAATTAAAAAAAAAACAACACCATTTGTAAATTTACATGTCAAATGGTAATTTTCATTTTATTCACTAAAATTTATCTCTTTTTAAGTGTTAAAATTAAATCGTCAAAGTACTTTAATAGGTTAATAGACTTTGTCTTATCTTGGATAAATGCCGACCCTCTCGATAAGCAAAAGGAAGAAAATTATGAATCATTTAATGATTTGCAGTCGATCCTAAATCTTAAATTCTAAAGTTGACATTGATTCATTGTCTCCTCCCCTATTGTCACTTTTACCACTCTTAATTAGCAAATTAATATTGATCACTCATATATCTTCACACTGTCAAGTGGGACTTTATAGTCCTATTCGAGTCCAAGCGCCCCAACAACAAGTCCCCATTGATTGCTGAAAAGCACCTCGTAGGCTTAGCTTTGTGTGTCGACATGAATGTCCCACATCGGCAAGCCCTCGTCCAAGAGTTGGCTCAGGTTGATATTCTACCAAGCTACAAGGAGCCCATCCAACTTCTATAAATTACTTCTTCGTTAATACACTTGAGTTTTCATGGGTGCGAAGCAGTGTTAAAATATTTAGGGAAACAAATAAGAGAACGAGGTCGATTTACATGGACCACCGGATCTTGCAGTGGTCCTCGCAGAAGATTTTGCAGCACTTCTGTCATTAATGCCCAAACCCCATTGCCATGCTTCAGTAAGGTCTCTGTTTTTTTTTCCCCACTCATTCACCGTTTTCCTTCCCTGTTTTGATTTTCTTTTTTTCTGTTGAAGGGTTTATCGGATTAAAAGAATTCAAATGAAATATTTATTTGAATTTTTATTGTGTATTTCACTCGTCATTGTAGCAATTGTAGTAAAAGAATGATGACACTTATTTTAGACATCCTTGTAGTTTGTTCCGTCGAAAATTGATCCCTTCATTATAATTAATCTGTTATTCTTTAATCAACTAGGTATTCCGTGTATTTTACTCTTCATATGCATTCAATTGATTGCCTATTTGGTCCCTTGGAGCATATTGAATCTCCTATCTATCTTCCTCTCCTCTCTCAATTTGGTCCGATCAGTCCTGCTTTTATAGTACCTCTACCAGTCGGATCTACGGGTCAAGATATACAACCCAATTTACAAAATCAAAATATATAAATGGGATATCTGATATCATTTTTTTTTTTAAAAAAACATAATTAATTATTCACCGACCTGCATGTCTAATGTCGACGTTCATCTCACCAACCCAAAACAAAAAAAAAAAAAAAAACGCGTGAGCAGTCCAGCGAACATACACACCACCGCGGCCGGTCTCTCCGGGCACACACCTTGTGAGTTCTCTGCCCAGACACTCGATCATATTTATGTTTCTATGACAAATGCATGTGGACTTGTTGGAACCAATTTAATTTATACAAGTCATGTGGACGGCGAGGGAGAGGGAGGACAAGTAGTAGTGTACAGGACAAAAGACATGATAATATGATATGTGTGTGTACATAGAGCTCAGCTCGATGTTTATTGTCTCTCCAACGGTCACGTGGAATCCAAATAAGGGTGTTCTCTGTCCTGTTCCATTAGAATTCATCACATCACATAACATGTGATGAGTGGAGGTCGACCAGGGCCTGCCCGAATTCTGTACAGTAGCATACTGGCATTGATAAGATGGAAACCAGTACCCATGTACCATGTGAATTTGCGGGCTAGTTGTGAACCCAAAAGTTAGCTTGACTTGGTTTCGTAGGACTTTTCCAAGGAGCCGTATGTTATTGGGGAACCACCTCACATGATCTCCTTAATGGCCATATGGCCCGCATGGCCAGGTCGATTGGGTCGCTACATCTTAACTAATCTCCCCTGTGTCGTGTTATTCTATGATTGGATCACAAACATAGATTTAGCTACATTCAAGTTCTTCACTAAAAAAGCCACAAGCTTGGACAGGCCAAGTACACTATATTAACAAGTTTCTTCTACCACAAATTAATTAATTAATTAATTTAAGTGAGATAGACCAGCATTATCTTATGGACACAGAAACGTGGCGAGTAGGGATTGCGTGGGGCCAGTGGAGCAGGTCGTGCCCTATTGGTTCGGAAGCTGCGTAGAAAGGTGGGACTGAACAAGCGACAGCCAGTGGACATCAGAGCCTCCCTTGCCTGCCCTTCCATCCCCGGTCCTATAATACACACGCCACTTTTCCTTCTCCCACACACTCAACTAACTGCTTCTACTACTAGAGATTGAAGATGTCGAGCAGAAGGACCAGAGACGCAGAGCAAGAGATCAATGATCTCATCGCCAAGCTTCAGTCTCTACTCCCGGAGACCCGTCGCCGAGGCGCCGGCCGGGTAAGCAAGCATCCGTAATCTAGCCTCAGAAACGCTACATTGACGACGGTCAACTGACCTTGTGTGTTTGCCCAGGCATCAGCAGCAAAGTTACTGAAGGAGACATGCAGCTACATCAGGAGCCTGAACAGGGAAGTGGACGACCTCAGCGGCCGGCTCTCGGCGCTCATGGAGACCATGGACAGCAACAGCGTCGAGGCAGAGATCATACGGGGCCTGCTCCATTCTTGATTGAGATATGATATACATGTACCTCTGTTCTGAGCTTAATTAGGTTGTTCAGGCTCGAGATGTTTTCAACTGCAGACAACCGGCCTTCACACCTGGTTAAGAAACAGTGATGCATGTAATCGACATTTGGCTTAATTATACATTGATATATATTTTATCTGGAGCAAAATTCTATCCATAACGCCTTGTTTATTGTCAAACACACACAGTCACGATCTCTAGTCGTTAAGTGTATGGTCTACATTCCTCAGGGACTTCCCCTACTGTATTGGTATTAACTTGCCACAGGCCACAGTCTCTATCTCTAGGTGTTGAGTACATGGTCTACAATCCTCCAGTTCTGCCCTTATCTCTTAGGTCGTGATGACTTGCCACTTGAACAATTGCCAATGCCAACTTTTATTAAATGGATACAACAACTAGGCGCTCATTTTTAATGGCAGTCGAGTTTTGAATAGTTAAGAAAAGAGGACATGCATGTGGCGTTTGCCAGCTTCTTCTGAACCACTGTAGCTTGAGAAAGAAATTTCTTGCTTGCCTAAAAATTATATATATATATATTAGATCGCAAGGATTGTGATCCAAGTTGGAAAAAACTTAAGGATGTGGGTCAGTGTAGTCTGTAGGCTGAATGGAGTGGACGTGAGAATGGGCTAAGCCCATTTAACGATGTTGCCCATTCGCAAAGCCCATTAATTTGTTCTGTTCACCCAATCAATTTGGCTCGTTGGGCTTCAACCCAAATCCATTTGACTGATCGCCCAGCCTCCATCTACTCGGTTAGTCTAGACCTGACCCTGGTGATGGTTTGGAACCATCGGTTCGGCAATTCCTCGCAGATCGATCTTTAACTTTAATCGTTCAAAATGATTATAATTTACAATTCAGAACTATTGATTCATGGTTTATTATAGTTTGTCGTAGTTTGAAATTATTACATTAAAAAAATAAAATGATAATTTTATAAAATCATTTGCTATTGTGATTATTAAGAATAATCATAAACTATTAATTATTTATTAAATAATTAACTAACACATGAAATTATTTATACGATTATAAATTACCTAATAAATAAATAAATATCTCACTTACTTTTCTTCCTATTATTAAAAATAATAATATAACAAAAGAAAATTATTGATTAATTATTAAATAATTAACTAATATAAAAATATAATAGTTGTATTCTAATTAGTTAGGATTGAACTACAGTGTAATAATTTCTTATTAACATCTATAAAAAATAAAATAAAAACTCATCAAACCGACGGCTAGTCTGATGGGTAAAAAGAACCTTAACCAGCCTTGCAAGAGGCGGTTACAGTTTAGGCCCGTAATTCGGATCAACGAGTAACCAGCACATCAGTCCATTTGGGCCCGAGCCGGTCCGGTTAGGGGCAAGTCTAGGTTAGTCCACTTTTGACCCATAAAATGTGTTTACTCTTTTTAATTACATTTCAACTACCTACTTGTTCAACTTAGATGTTTCAATGTACTCTGCTCCATTTTTACTATCGATTTTGAAATAGTTGATATTATATTTTTTTTGAAACGAGTAGAAGAATGAATTGTAGATAAATAATTTATGATTTTATTTTATTTACATTTCTAATACCTTTTATTTTCTATATTACTAAGTAAAAATTGTCCGACCTTTATGATGAAAATTATATTTTACACAAAATTATTGATTTTTCTCAATTTTTATTTTCAAAAACAATATTATGAAAACAACAACAACAAAAATCAAAAAAAAAAAAAATATATATATATATATATATCCTTTACTAATTGACGAGATATATAGTTAATTGTTCTTATAGTCTTATTATTCCTTTCCTCAGTGACTGAGGGGGTTCAAGACTAAGAAATAAATTATTTATACTAAGTATTTTTTTTTTTGATTAGATCCAATCTCTCTCTGGTACCTGCACAAAGGAAAAAGAATTTCATGTTCTTCCTTTTGGGAAGGGAGGATTAGGGAAATCCTATTACTTACTGCTTTCTCCAGACCTCTAGGAAAAACATGAAAGAAGGCCTGAATGGTACGATCCCTCCGTCACCCCAAAATGAAAGGGGTGATCTCGTAGTTCTTGGTTTGTGAAGATGTGTTGTTAGACGCTCCATTTTCCCATTAAGGTTGAACCTAAACCTGTTCTAGAGAGATAACTGTCCATACATAAGGGATGTATGAATTCTTGAGAAGAGAGGAGTCGCGGTGGTCCCCCCTTGGACCACCTGGATCCTACTAGTGAATAAAAGTTTAGATTTACATTGGATCTCACCTGAATCACCCCATCTATCCCCTTGGGGAGAAGTTTGGTTTCAAACTCTGATTCAAACAGGAGGAGTATGTCATGTTAATGTGCCTTGGATGATCCACATCTCCGAGTCAGGCGCTGATGAGCACATTGAACTATCCATGTGGCTGAGAGCTCTCATAGCCCAGGCACAATGATGCAATTATCAAGGGCCTTCCACTGGAACTAACTTTGGTTAAGCCCAAAATAAAATTACGTTAATGTCCTTTTATTTATTCACACTGAAAATAATTCTAAGATTTATTAATAATTTCCACAGACGCATCCACTACAAAAATTTCCTAGTTTACTGACGGAATATACCGACGAAAAATTATTCCGTCGCTATATGTTACACATTACCGACGGAAGTTAGTTTCCATTGAAAAAAATGGATTTACTAACGGAATTAGGTTCCCGTCGATAACCCCCGTTGTTTCCAAACAGGGTTTACCAACGGAATTTGATTTCCGTCGGAAATTCCGAAAATATTAGGGCACCGATCCCCTTTCTTTCTCTCGCACACACGTATTACTGGATCTTCAGCGGCGACAGGCGATGTTTCACTCCGTTTTCTCCAGGTAAGCTTCTTCTATCGCTATCGGTAGGGCTATAAACAAGTCGAGCGGAGCCAAACTTTGGGGTGTTCAAGCTTGTTTGATAAGGTAACCGAGCCGAGCCGAGCTTAAAATGAACCAACTTTTAAAATGAGTGTTTAAGCTTAGCTTGGTTTATTTTTTATGAGCTTGAGCTTGTTTGAAGTTTGGCTTGAGCTTGGTTCGTTTAGATGTTATCAAACTCTCAATCCAAGCTTGGCTTGAGCTTGGTTCGAGCTTGGTTCATTTAGATGTTATCAAGCTCTCAATTCAAGTTTGCTTGATTGTTTGAAACTTTTAGTTGTTTGATTGGTTATTGAGCTTGATAATTTAAATTTATTTATTTTTTTATTTTATTATTTATTTAGCATATTGAAAAGAGTTTTATTAATGAATATGGTTCGTGAACATTGTTCATGAATA
>JBBMJZ010030778.1:0-10182 GCA_037833815.1 Zingiber zerumbet
TATAATTTTCTCTAAATATATAATTTAGTTTTTAATGAATATTTAAATTTATAATTTATATTTATTAAGCTCGTTTATGTTCGATAAAAGCTCGCATAAACTCGTGAATCATGAATATATTCGTTAAATAAAGCTCAAACATTCAAGAGTTCAGCTCAGTTTGGCTCGATTACACCCCTAAGATTAGGCATCCAGTGAGATATTTTATACTCATTGAAAATTGACCCAAGACCTATTAGAATAATCATCCATATAGCTAGTACCAATTGCACCAACTGGGTCCGGAATCTTGGGGACTATTGAACTATGTGGTGTCTCACATTTGTGTTTTTGAGTGTATGTTTGTGTTTGTTTTCTGTTGCATACTAACTCTGTGTAGACAACGGAAAAAAAAAAAAAAGATAACATCTATTTCACCCCTCTAGCCATGTCACACGATCTGATAGATTGATCGAAGGATTGAGTTGAATGATGTCTCAACAAGAAAGACTACAATGATCATTAATCTAACAAAGATAGACTATAATTATTAGATGAACTGGGTTTTGTAAAATCCCCCTTCTCTGAACATGTTTGCCTTCATGACTTAGTAGTGTCATCCCCCTTAGGCAATGAGTATCCTGAGATTTTGAAATAAGGTAATCCATTCATGATATTGATCATAAACTCGATTGAAGTGGTTATGTGGAGTGCTGGTGATGGCACACCAAGTGGAGGGTTTGCCTTTTTAGACTCTGCCACTACTAATTCAAAAATGGGATAATCAAGGAGGAACGTATGATTGAGGAAGTAGGAAATCTGGGAAAAAGCAAAGTGGAAGTGACATATACTGTCGATGACATATATCTTCATAATTCATAATCTCGACGACATCTTTATTACTGTCGATGACGACTTCATAATCTTGATGACAACTTGTCTACTGTCGATGACATCTTCATAATCTAGCCGTGTTCACATGCTGACTCCAATTTATGAACCTTCCATTTAAACAATGATTTACACATTTCTTATTTCGTGTTGAGCCGATGCCGATCAAGCAACCCAATTAATTCACAGTCCCTACGCCACAAGCATCAGTGTCACCAGCTGGAACTAGGGCTAACATATCTCTATATACAAGGCAAGCAATTCATTTTGTTTGCTATTTTTTCCATTCTCTATTTTTCCCTAGCTCGAAGTGTGACTTGTGCGAGAGTGGACGAGTCGAGTCCCGACTCGACAGTCCACTAACGTTTTCTTTAAATCTCCCCAGAGCTCTGTTCAAAAATCTTCATATTCGATAATCAAAAGACCGATGATCTTTAGAGCCGGCATATTAATTAACACTAAATTAACACGTTTATATGCACTAAACCGGCATATATATTAATTAATTAGAACGTGATGAAGTTAAGTGCACCGAACCAAGCAGTGCACTAGCTAGCTACAAAGAGCATTCAGCATTCAGAATTGGAGAAGTAATATTAAATATAAGAGTAACACGAATGTGCTGTGTGGCAACGACACCCTCGACAAATCGCGTGCTCCGGCCCCCATGTTGAATTTGTCCTAATTTGGACTCATGTTTGTGTAAATTTTATATCCATAAATGGGGAGGAGAAGCTGCACATGCGATGCTGGAGACATGAGAGAGATGGTTGGAGGGCAGAAAACCAGAAGTAGGGCTGTGCCACTGCCAAGCCACCGTATCCAAGGCCATCAGTTGGACAAAGCCTCTCCGCCACATCTTCCTGCAGTTCCCTCCCCCTCTCTCTCTTTCTCAATCTTAATTTTGGCAGCGAACTCAAGTATATATGCTATTTTTTTTCACTTGTTAAAGAACCGACGATCGAGCCGATGATGAAGAAGGTGAAGACAAACTGCAGCTAGCAGAATTGTGATATTTTCAGTTTGATTATTAGTGTCTGTACAGATGCACTTGATTCCAGCCATCGATGCCATAATACAATCAAAGTTTTATATTAGAAAGATATAAAAAAATCATGAATTTTAAAAGGATGAAAGACCATATGGATGACCTTTAATAAAGTTACGAGGAGATATGAAATAGATCATGAGTGATCGATACTTACATAGAGATCTGAACCATAACAATAATTATCATCTTTCGTCTCAGAGAAAGATTACTAAAAATATTCGAAAGATATAGAAAAAAATATGAATTAAAAAAAATAAAAGATATCTCGAGAACTTGAGAGTTTTTTAATAGAGCACATAAATAAAATCTTAGACCTAAAACAGGGGATGGGAACCCACCCACCTATCGGGTACCAGTTACAACACCCTTAACTCAGTGAAGACGCCTACTTGATAAAATGAAAATAAAAAACAAAAACAAAAAATTTGCAAAGCTAGATCTGCCAATGTAGCCTTGGGAAGACGCCACAAACTCCACGTGCCTTTGCACCCTCTCCCCCTCCTCCCTCAGCGCCGCTATCTATTTATAGCCGAACAGGTCGCTCCACTTCCCCCGGCCCTCACGGTGATCCACTACGTACGCTTACGTCTTCCTTCGATGGCGGAGCGGCAGAGGACGGCGGCGGTGGCGCCCAAGGGGCACTTCGCGGTGTACACCAAGGAGGGGCGGCGCTTCGTGGTGCCGATCGCCTACTTGAAGAGCAGCATCTTCGTGGAGCTCTTCCGGTGGTCGGAGGAGGAGTTTGGGCTGCCGGCTGCCGATCGGCCGATCACGCTGCCCTGTGATGGCGACTTCATGGAGCAAGTCGTCGCGGAGTTGGGACACGCGTCGACCCGGAGGCGGAGGCAGCTCATGAATTAACTAATGAATTATTATATTAATTAAATTCCTGATTCTGATTGCTATTATTTAGTTCTTCCTGAAGTTATGGTAATTACGGTCGTGTCCTTGTCCATTCGAGGACGGAGAGGCTGGGGAAAAGCGCAGGATTGTAAGAGATTAAGTTGATATGGAGATGATGCAGAAGGTGGAATTGAAGAAGATAGAGAATAATATGAAAGATGAGATGGAGTGAACAATCATCGAAAATGAAGTGGCTACTGAGGCATGTAGCATTATCAGCTACGTACAGTGGCCTAGCCACGTGGGGACGAGGGGCCTCCTCCCACCATTTTTTTAAAATAATATTATATATATTAACAGTATTGAGAAATTGAAATTGATCCGGCTGATGATCGAGTTATTCTATATCTGACTTGAATTATTAAATATTAAAATATTAAAAATATATATATAATAATAAATATACGTACTAAATTATACCAGGATATAAAATGAGAATACTAAATTAAAATTAAATTGAGTTCGAATTAAATTCAACATGTATGTACAGAGAAAATGATTATATTGGTTCAATATAAAATTAGTTTAGAGTTGATTTAATTAAGTTATGACCAAACTAAATTTAAGGTTTAAATGAATTTGATGATTTAAAATAAATTAAAATATTTTTTAGAAAACTTCTATTTACATTTTTGGTCTATCTCTTTTCTCCCCACTTACGCTACAGTCCGACTCTGTCATATGTTATCCTTTTACCTATCATCTCTTTTATTTTCTCTTCCTTTTTTTCCCCATTTCCTTCTTCTCTTTTTCATCTCCAACGATAATAAATCTGTAATTTTTTCCTCTCCTCTTCTCAAGCACAAAAGCTCTCTTTTCCTCTCCTTTTTCTTCTTCACAAGCAAGAAATACAACATTTGCTACCCTCTTCTATCAATAAGAGCAGTCCGAAGAAATACAACAATTGTTACCCTCTTCTATCAACAAGAGCAGCCCTTTCTCTCATATTTTTTTCTTCTTCTCATATTTTTCAGGATTTTATTGGCATTACAAGAATAATCCTATTTTAAATTACCTTGCTCTCTTAATATCAATATCGAGCTCACTGAAACTAATCAAGATTACTAACGAAGAAGGTAAAACTCGTCACTTTTGCTTCTTCCTCCTTATCTTCTCTTTTTTATTTTTCTCAAAAATAACTAGAGCTGTCAAACGGACCAACCCGTGGTGGGGCGGGTCAGCCCGTGGCAAACCATTTGGCGGGACAGGGCGGGCCGACCCGTCATCTTGGCGGGTTGGGAAATCCTCAACCCAATCCAAGGCGAGTTGCAGATTAGGCGGGTCAACCTGCAGACCCATCAAAATTTTTTAAAAAAATTATTATTATCTTCAACGTTTTACTTTGGAAAGATTTTATAATCTAATATGTCTAGAAATAGATATTTTAAATGTAAGTGGACACAAACGAGTACACATATTTAATGAAAAGTACTGTTTATTTCAAAATTATAACAACAAAGATAATAAATTGACATAAATTTTAGCTTACATGTGTTTCTCAATCTGTGGGCTAACCTAAGCCCATCTCCGGCCGACTCGTGCGGGTCATGGGCATACTCGCGCGGGTACTTGCGCGGGTTGTAGGCCGACCCACACGGGTTACAGGCCTAGGCGGATTGGTCCACGGTGGGCTTAGATTAATAAAATTTCAGTCCAACTTACTTAAATTGTTTAATAGGATGGGTCAACCCAACATACCCAACTCAAATTGACGGCTCTAAAAACAACGTTCTTCCAAAAGGAGTAAATTATTCCTTTTTCTCATTAATTAAAGGAGAGTGGTAAAGTATAAATTTTATTTTATTAGATTGCTAATTAAGCTGATTATTTAGATCAAAATAAAGATTTAATATGTAGAAATGCTAAATACTACGAAAAAAGAAAAATCAAAAATAATTCTTAGACTTTGAGGTATAAATAAGCTCTAGGGATCGACGAATGATTATTTTAACTAAAAACAAATGCTAAGGTCGAAATTTTTGAATCTAAGTTGATTTTCAACTTTTTAAATTTAAAATTTAGACTTTTGAATCCTAAAAATTAATCTACACTAATATTTAGAATTTTCAAAAATCATCAAAAAATTGATCTACACTAATATTTAGAATTTTTAAAAATCATCAAAATTATTCTTTTTTATTAAATTTTTTTTTCTATTTAAACAAATAAAAATAATAAAATACTTAAAAATTTAGGTAATATTATTTTATTGTTAATTTGTGAATTTAAATTTTATAAAAAATTAATTATATATAATTTAAAATATGAAAGAGATGAAAAATATATATAATAAAAAATGTAGGACCCATGAAGGAGTTGTTGAGAAGTTTTTTTTTACAATGGAGAGATCTATGAGGTTTTTTACTTTTAATATAGTGAGATGTGGCAACGAAGAAACTCATGGAGATATTTTATGATAGTGGATGCCCTTAGAAGCATGGAATGCATGGAGCGACATCCGATGTATGTGGAATATCATAAGCATCCACAGGACCACATAGAGTATCAAAGACATGACATTGACATTAATTATTAGCGACGATATATGGATTTCTTTCTTCATTGCTAAGCCAAATGATTAGTGGCAAACTAAACTGGTTTGGCCGCTAATATTTTTTTACCTTGCGATGATTGTTTGCAAATTTAGCGACGGTTTTGTGTTTTGTCATTAAACTTATTGACGATATAATTAATATAATCGCTAAATATCATTTAAGACAAGCTTATTGCAACGATAGTAGTGATGAAAATTTATTATCACAATATTGGGTTAGTGACAAAATGATGTAGTGATGAAAAAATCTGTTGCTATTATACTGATTTTTTTTGTAGTGATTGTACACCTGACGTTGCACAAAAGTCACTGCGAGTCACATTTATCTATTGTTGATTTTGTTAGTGACACTTACGGGTAGCCTCATATTGGAGTTGTAATTGCCAAGAATGGTCAGATCCGCAAATTAGAGAGGCACTACAAAGAAGGTATTTTTAGAAGCGATTTTAACATCACTCTTGAAAATCAAATAACAAAATCAGTTTGAACAAAATCATTTCTACTATCTTACATTTTCAGAATAGTTTTGCAACCGCTCTTGTTAAATAGCTTTAGCACCAATTTGAATAACCTGTTCTTAATTATACAACTATTAGAATGAATCTTAAAACTACTGATATTAGGTACTTTTTGTTGGTGTAGGAAGTATCAGATGATCGAACCTGTGTTTTAATAATGATAAAGAGGTTCAAATTAAGTGTGAATGAGTTTGTAGGAAAGTCCTAGTGGAGTCTGGGCAAGTGAAAAGTCCTAGCTGCGGTTAGGCAACGAAGTTTGGTCCGAGGGACTGGGCAAATTTTTGGCAGGTCGAGGACGCCAGGCGAAATCCTAGAGTCGAGGACTCTAGGTGAAAATCTTAGGGGTCACGAACATCAGGTGAAAGACTCGACGGGTTGGGAATCGGACGTCTAGTGGAAAAGTCCTAAAGTCTCAGATGTTGAGCAAAAGTCTAGACGGTCATGAGGACCGGTCAGGAAAAAGGTAAACTCTCTTGGGAGTAGTAGGTGAGGACGCGTTCCCCGAAGAGAGAACAGTAAGTGTCGGTCCGACATAGAATTTCAGCGAAACTCAAAGTCAGGATCGGACAATCCGAATGTTGTCAAAACTTATCTTTACATATTATTTGTCTTTTATTCTAACTCTATTTTGTAGGAAACTAACAATTGTGCAGGTTCAGATTTTTGCCTTCTTTGGTCAATCAAACCTCCGGATCGATCGACTGAACCTCCAAATCGGTCAACCAAACTCTAAAGATCAGATCAGCTTGCAGCTAAGTTTCGACCAAGGATCGGTCGACCGAACAT
Source organism: Zingiber zerumbet (assembly GCA_037833815.1). Classification (NCBI taxonomy): domain Eukaryota; kingdom Viridiplantae; phylum Streptophyta; class Magnoliopsida; order Zingiberales; family Zingiberaceae; genus Zingiber; species Zingiber zerumbet. The sequence continues at coordinate 6,683 of JBBMJZ010030778.1, forward strand.
TGTGTTTAATTGACCGATCAGTGGATAAGAAGTAGGTTGATCGGGCTGGGTTGATCGGACTAGATAAGCTGAGGAGCAACGGTGGATTGGTTGACCGAACGTAGGGATCGATCGAACAAAGACTCATTCAAAGCGGCAGAATCTGGGCGGGAAGACGGACCAATTCAGGCAGGATCGGTCGACCGATCAAAGTCGAGTCGAACCAGATACCGAGATCAGTGAATCTGGATCAAACTCAACTTGGCTATAAAAGGAGGTCTCGACGGAGCACTTCATAACAATGAATTCCAAGCATCTTCAGCTTCCACGCACAGCTCTGAAAAGATCTCTACGATGTCGTAACTCTACTCCGACAATGACTACGCAAAAAGATCCATCTTCTAAGTCATTGGTATTGTCTTTTTTGTTAAGTCACTTATATTCAAAGTGTAATCATTCTTGTAATTTTCCAAATCTATAGTGGTTGTCTAACGAAAGCGATCAACGATCGCGGGCCTTGAAATAAGAGTCGTTACAGGTTCTGAACCAAGTAAATTCTACTTGTGTTTGCGAATGTGTTTGGTATTTTCTACTGTGTTTCATTCTGTACTTTGTGAAAAAGGCGAAAAAGCCACGAGTGTTATTCACCCCGCCCCCCTTCTCCCCCTTTAGCACGTCTCAATCCTATACTTTTAGTAGTGGTTCTGTGTCAAACGATGTTACTAACCATTTCTATTGCTTTAATTAACTTCTAAGAACAATTATCAAACTGTTTCTACTGTTACGATGTATACTAAAAGTCTAGCTTTTTGTAAACATTTATTTAGAAATAAGAATCACATTGATCAAATGTCTACATTTATGATAAATGTAGTTGTCCATTTAACTTATATTGTATAGATAACATGGTGTGTGGTGTCACACACAAAAGATCATGTTATCAGTCCCTTATAAATTATAATTAGTAGCTCACGACCAAAATGGAAAGGGACAAACCATTGGAATGGTCGTAGTGTAATTAGCATTAGTTTATCTTAACTATAAAATTATACTAGTACACTAAGTGTGTATTGAGTAGGATCATTTGAGATAGTTTCTTTTTATACTGACTGCATAAAAGAACAAACCTCTGTTATCATAGAAGTGTATACTCTTAATCCTAATATAATAACAAGCACATGGGTGAGATTTAGTTCGTTAAATCAATAGGACCAATAAGTTGGAAGATAATATCATTTATGTGGTGTGTTGTTGATTATAGAAGGAAACTGTTGTTGGACCCCGTGGTTGTTTTGATGTGATCAACCAAGTTTAGGTTAGATCCTGTTTGTTTTTAATCCCTGTGTCTAAGTGTGCAGGAGCTTAGGAGCGCAGAAAGTCGAGCGGAAGGCGTAGCTAGCGAGAAGGACGGCACGGGAAGGGAGCCGACGGGCTCGGTGCGTCTGAAGGATGAGAAAACTGCAGAAGAGTACACCGATGGGCGAGAAGAACGTGCGCGGCGTTTGAGGGGCGTAAAGCCGGGACGGAAGACTGCTCGAGGAGAAGGCCAGAAACTGGGTTCAGGTGAGCCCTATTCCGGATGGTCGAAATCACCCAAGCAAGCCGAACCAGAGCAAGTCAACAGGAAGTTGACTTGTCAATGGTTCGGTCGACCGAACACCATAATCGGTTGACCAAACCCCAATCCTCAAAAGACAGCCGTTGGTGACATGTCAGCTGTAATGACGCAATTTTCCCTATTTCAAGTTCTAAAAGTCCTTAAAAATATTTAGAAATGGTATAGAAATATTCTAGAGATTTTTAGGAATTTTTAGAGTATTTTTATAGAATTTTCTGAGGTCATTTGGTATTTTTATTAAACGAAAGAAGTTTCGACAAAAAAATGTCCAAGCCGAGATTTGAACCGTGGACCTCCGGCCGAACCAAACCTAAAGCGAATCCGACTAACCAGGAAGCCAGCAGGGTCGTGCTGATTAAAGAGAGGGCGAAATTTATTTAAGTAAGAATTGGTAACAGAATACTTGAGTTATAAAGGGAGAACTTAGGGATTAAATTCCTGAAACCTAATATTCCTTTCTCTCCTTTCCTCTTCTCGCGACGGCGTCGGCGTGTCTCTGCTTGGGCGGAAACGAAGGAGGCTAGGGTTTCCTCCCTCCGGCGGCTGACGAAGGCCTTCTTCCGGCGAACCTTGCGGATCCGAGCTCCTCTCGTCGAGGAGAACTCGAAGGTGCGAAGAAGACCGAGATCTTCACTTCTCCGCAAGCCCTAGAAGCATTAGAAGCCTTCTTCTCGGTTGTAAGTCCAAGAACGCTAGGTGAGTTGCTACTCACCTGCAGTAGGAGTGGTTTTCGGATTTTGCTTCTCCTTGTTTTTGAATCGTGTAGTAAAGATTGTTATTTAAAGTTCGGAGCTTTTGATTTTGGATTTGCTGCCGTGAATCTCAAAGAAAGGAAATAAAATGTATAAGTTAGGCATATGGTTTGGATGATTGCAAGGTTGCTTTATTGTGTTATTAAACTGGGTTCTGGACAGGGTTGATAGTAGTAACTCTTTATTTGGTGTGTTCTAGTATGTTGCAACAGAATTCGACCATTAAGAAATTAAAGAAAGCATTTGATTTATGAAGTAGCATGCATTGAGATAACATCATTCCATGAACTTATGAGGAATTCCCGTATGAACTTAAAGCATTTGATTTAAAGAAAGCATTTTCCCTTGAGTTGCTGTAGCAGATTTGGGATTTCATCATAGAGTTTTGGGCTCGATTGGTTGTTCTTGACATACCTGCAGTCTTTTGGGGTTTGTTTTTGGTGTATTGTTGGATGCTAACTAAGTGTCTCTTGTTAGGGAATTGGATTATAGATAATTCTTGGTTTTTGATGTTGAAATTGTTCATACTGGATTCTTAAGAATATAGCATTATACACTTGAATGGTTGTAGAAGATGTAACATGTGAGTGGTTTGAATGCTATATTACATATGGCTAATAGTGAGGTTCAACAGATGATGAATAGCCACCCATTTATGCTGAAATGCTATATAAACTGCTACTGATGATGAAGGTTCATTATACTGGATAGGTGGTTTCAAATACGAATAGAATTAATTGCTTCACCTGCATGTTACTTGGAACACTAGGAAAATTATGCTAAGTTTACTGCTGGAGATTTAATTCTATAAATTTTCCTGTACCAATTGCTAAGAAAGATAGTTCAGATTTTTGTTAAGGATTATAGTGCAGATCTTATTAATAGTGCAGATTTTGAGTACTTGTCTGGAAAACCTTAATTAATGGAGCAGATTTTCATTAAGCAAATGCAGATTTTTATTAAGTAGATCAGTGCAGATTTTTATTAAGTAGATCAGTGTAGACTTTTATTAAGAAGAGCAGTGCAGATTTTATTAAGTTTACAAGTGCAGATTTTGATAAGTTTATAATGCAGATTTTATTAAGCTTACAAGTGCAGATTTTGATAAGTTTAAAATGCAGATTTCTTAGAGCTTAAAATGCAGATTTCCT